>JAODXP020000013.1:8539324-8564324 GCA_027497455.2 Sardinella longiceps
GGCAGGTCACGGAGTCTCGCTAGCTTCCCTGGTTGGCCCCGCAGACTGCCAATCAAACTGCTCAGCTGATTGCCAGCTGAGTGCCAGCCGGCCAAGCCCCGCTTTCATTGGCGGAGATCATTTAGAGCGCTTACTTAAACTGCCTTTTCCATTCTGCTGCCATCTGCTTTTTCTGCAACTTTGCCACCAACCTCCTCCCCGTAACCCCCTCATACTTCTGACTTATCAATGTCTGTCATTGATGTTCGTTCTGTTCTGTACCCCAGTGGGGGGTTTATTGCTGCTCTCCCTGCCTTGGGCTTTCCGTGTCTGAACATGGAAGGGCAGGGGGCCCCCAGAACAGGGCATACCGCCAAATTATGTATTTCATGCAATAGTAATAAAAATCTATTTCTTGACAAAGTGGTCCTGACTGAACTAGCTGCACACTATATACCTTGCACGGAATAGAACCTTCTGCTGTCAGTGTATGTGTTTGAACAGGTGAATGCAGTTCAGGCACACAGAGGAGTGCATGAAAGAACCATATAAACAAAACATGAACATAATAAAGAAAAATACTAGTGTACTTAGAAGTTCCTACTGGTGCACTGCAAATAGTATGAGGAGTACCTGGTGAGGTTTGACGGCCCGTGCCAACTGCGGTGCCAGGAATAGATCCTCCTCCTCGGGCGGGTGGTTCATGTTGACCAGCACACGGCCCTGGGAGTCGGGCTGGTTGTGTGCGTCATTCACGTGGGCACCGCTGCTCTCGTCTGCGCCTGGTGAACCTGTGTCATCCTTGTCCTCATCGTCTGAGTCGCTGCTGATCTGTAGCGCATCGTCGTCACCTGAGCTCAACTCAATCACGTCTGAGGAGAAACATCAAATGGACAAGAAAGGATGGCGATTAAAGATGAAATAGATCAGGATGGTTTTTTTTCTCTCTTTTCTTTCTGCTTCTGTATCTTTATTTTCTCTGCCGTCATCTAAAAACTAAAAACTAAAACCTAAAAACTTTTACCAAAATGTTTCAAAAATGTCATCAAGTTTCATCAAGAACAATGCAACCTACTTCAAACTACCTACAACCATGCAATATTGTGAAGTGTTAAGATAAGACAAGGCAAGATACAAAAGGAAGCAAGTAAAACAACCATCCGGTAGCATAGAAATGAGTTTCACTGCACTCTCACCCACTGCACATTTCTATGGGTTATACTTGAAGGTAAATGGGTGGGGTATGCTTGAAGATAAATGAGAGTGTATGAGTCCCTCATCTCACCATCTCTTGGCTTGGGCAGTAGGATGGGGAGGGGCAGAGAGGGGGGTGGAGGGGGCTCGTCCCCCTCATCTCCACTGCTGTCCAGACAGATGACCTCCCCTCCGCCTGCAGACGCTGGTCTGGGGGCCTCACTGTTCTGAGACAGGCTCTCAGCTGTAGGACACACACACACACACACACACACACACACACACACACACACACACACACAAAGGAGACATAATTACTCAACTGGTTCATGGGGAAAGGATCAAAACGTTGGCGTTAGGCACTGAACATTATAAGTGAATGCAAGTGAGTGTGTATCTGTGCTAAGTTTGGCGTCTGTCAGTTCATTTTTTTTTTTACAACAATATCACATCAAACATTATGTAAAAACACTAACTGCCTCAGGAGCTAAGGCATGCTAACTACCAGTAACTGTGTTTGCTTGTGTAGGTCTGTGCTGTGGCCCTAATCTCCTCTGGTTGCTACACTGTGGTGAAAGTCAGTTGGTGGTTCTCAGACCGTTGTTTCACAAGAGGCTCTAGGAGAATGAGTCATGACTTGCCAAGGACAAGCCGCTGGCTGAGCCTCTATGGTGAGGATGGAGAGGGTGTGTGGGGGTTAGTGAACTGTGGTGACAGTAGTGGGAATTGTGAGTGTGCGTCTTAGTGATGTCGTCTCCCTGTCGTGGTGTCTCAGTGATGTCATCATAAATTTCCCATAACTTTTCCTAGGTTCTGATAATAGAAGCACAGCTGTTGTGTAATTGTGTGTGTGTTTCGGTAAGGTATGGGACTGCAGTGTGTGAATTCAATGGGAACCTTATAGTGTGTGTTTGGATGCAGTGGAACCAGTGAGTGTTCAGCAGCAGGGGAAATTGACAGTGTGTGACTCAGGGTGTGTGTGTGTGTGTGTGTGTGTGTGTGTGTGTGTGTGGAGGTGAGGAAGAGGCTCACTGGTGGGGGGCTCCGTGGGGGCTGGCGCCATGGGAAAGTCTTTCCTCTGCTGCTCCAGGCGCCGCCGCCTCTCCAGCTCCTCCTGCTGGGCGGTCTGCGTCACGGCCTCCAGCTGATGCTCCTTCAGCAGCTTCCTGACAAGCACAAGCACGGGGAGAATTGGGTGTGAAACATACAGGCAAACCATTGATTTCCCATCCGCAGGGGCAGAAGCCCAGCAGCACAATTCAATTAGTGGCACACTGGGCCTCCACTGTCATTATGAGTGGCCGCTGTGAGATCAATGAGCAGACCTTCCACCTCTGGGGAGGAATAAATGATGAGGGAGCTGGGCTGGGGGGGGGGACATTGAGCTAGGATCACAGGTGGGCTATGCGCTTGAAAAACTCCCATTAAGAAATTCTGGATGATGATGTGTTTGTTTATATTTGAATCAAACACCAAACAAACCACCAAAGATGAAGTTCCCCCTTCCCTACATACACACATTTAGTGAAACAGACTGGCGAAAACAAAAAATTCTTGCCATCACTTACTACAGTAATGGTGAATGGATTGTCCTATTCAAATACAAACGCAATGTTCACTGAGTACAATAATTATGTCCTAGCATGTGTGTATGTGTGTGTATGAGTGTGTTACCTGATGTTCCGTCTCATGTGAGCAGGTTTGGAAGGCTTGGAAGGCTTCTTCTTGGTGCCGCTGGGAGCAGGGGTGCCCGAGTTACTCTCTGGGCTGGAGGGGGGTTGGGAGCCATTGGCTGAGGGGGGGCGAGAGGCCTGGCGGGACGAGGGCCGTGATGTGGAGCGAGATGAGGGCTGGGACGCGGGCCGGGATGATGGTCGAGACAGGGGTGGGGAGGACGGGGCGCCGGAGGGGGAGTCCGTGTGGGGTGAGGTAGGTGGAGGACTGTCCTGGGGGTCCCTCTGCCCAGCTTCATCATCGTTCGCAACTTTGGCACTGCTGGGCTGATCTACAGTACAACAGAGAGCAACAGACAGGCTGATTGGTAAGGAATGAGAATCGCCCTAGTGACTGCTTCACAAAAGCATAACAAAACACTCCCTTGGTAATTCACAGGAAATATTATTGCTATTATTATTACCTCCGCTGGCGTGTGTGTGTGTGTGTCTGTCTGTGTGTCTGTGTACAACATAACTTGAAAAGTACTGCATGGATCTGGAATGAAATGTATGTATTGGGATAAGTAAGAACTGATTCATTTTTGGTGACGATCGGTGATCCAGAACACCATCTGTGACTGCATTACCTTGGCGGAGGTCTGCGCTCTCTGAGCACTTTTCTAGTTAGCCTAATATCTTAATATGTGAGGGATTTGATTTCACTCTGCCGCTCAGTATGGACACCTGGCCTATTTGAACCTCATTTGGTTTGCCCGAGATAGGGAAGTAGTCATAACAGTGGAAGTGGTATCTAGGTATCCAGACCAAGCCCAATCAAGTCACGGCTATTGGTCTGAAATACTGTACAGGCTAGACTAATATGTGAATCTGTTTTAATCAACACAACATAAAACAATGTCTGTGTCATGTCTCATTGACTGTATGTTCAATTCACTTACCGGTGGATTCTTCCTCATCGTCCCCATCATTATCATCATCTTCTTCCTCATTCATGTCCTCCTCGTCATCCTCCTCCTCCTCCTCTTCCTCCATCTCTTCCTCTTCACTGTTGAGGCCAGGCTCCAGGTCGCTGCCTGAGATTGCCTCTTCAGACATGGCGTCTCGTGGGGCTTACTGAGCATTACCTGCACATCCTCCCATGGGATCACCTGCACTACACGCACATGCAGAGGATAGAAATGTCTTTAGTGGCAAAGCAAGTGGTTTCAGCTTCTTCCCCTCACAATATCAAGTCAAGGATGACACACAATACATGAAGCAAAAGCACAGTGAGGGGTTTGGGGGGGGGGGTCAATTCCTTGATGAGAGCATAGACTAAACAGGGATTTGGCCTTGTGAAACATCATGCTAAATATATTACAAAGGATTTAAAATAGTGAGACTACAGCAATTTATAATCTGACAAATTAATATATCAATATGATTCATTAATATGAATTTGTCCGTTTCCTGGTTTTGCTGACTGTAATATAGTATGAACAACTTCAGGGACTTTTGCTGGCAGTGTCATGTAAATATTTACTAGGCCTACAGTACATGTCAAGTGCAGTCTATGTGAATGCATTCCTAAAGTTCTTTACAAAGACAGAGTGGGGGATGGGAGTTTATTATAAATTAATGTCCATCATTAAATATTAACTAATTGAAGCACAACAACTCATTAAATATACATATGGTACAGCATGGCTTTGCACAGAACTGAACGGCTGAGGGACTGTGGTCATAGAGATGAAGAATACCATACCCAAGGGTTAGCCTACTTGTCTAGAACATCTTTTACTTGGTAACATTATCAGTTATTTTCTAGACATCACTGATGCAGCTCAGCTGCGCAGTATCACTTAAAAGTGATGACCCTATCGAAGAAATAGGCACACTGTTCCATTATCGCATAGTGGAAATGAATATCATTCGTCCAATGCGCATGCAGCTCAGGTCTATATTTTTGCAAGTGTGCTTGCACCTAGGCTCATCTAATAAAGTATCATAATCGTTATTTTACAAATGTTAGGCCACGTAACAGCTACGCTAAAAATCACTGTCACTAATTCTAGGGGGCAGGAATGGGGAATGGGGTAACGCTAATGTAGACCTGTTTCATAACCTAACGTTACCTAATGTAATTCCCGTTACAGCAAATTAATGACATCCTGTGTCATATGCTAACTTGTGGCTTGGCGAAGGCAGAGAAATAGTCCTTCAGTATTAACCAATAGCAGTAAACTTTTCATTAAATGTAGGAGAATGCTACATGAGGTTCATATGATATGTCAACAAGAGACCATGTCTTTTGCAAAACAAACGCTAGCTTAACATTATGCATATTGCTAATGTCATCACACACTAGCATCGTGTTAGCAATGTGTTAGAAAAGCAGGACTATTCGTAAGACATCGTACGCAATATAACAGTAGAGGGAAATGGTTTGACAAAAATCGCAACTGTGTTGATGCAAGCTATGTGCTCGCCGCGTACGGTGTATGGATGTTGCTCTGTAGTCTAGCTAACTATCTAGCATGGCTACCTTGTTAACTAGCCACCGTCTATTGTCCATAGTTAGGAGAATGATGGCTTTCCTAAAATCAGTTATATTAGCCTAGCTTGCTATATTACATTTGCTGTACCGTTACCTGGTCAAACATACAACATGATGTGCAGAAACCCTACCTTTTGCACTCCTTTTGAAGAGTATGATTATTCTATATAGCTCATTAACGTTAGTCAATTTTTAAATAATCACAGGATTCTTTAATTTCCTTCACAGTTTTTTTTTCCAGGGGCGTCGATAACAATTGTCCCCTGCATACATGACACACACCTAAAGGGTTCCGGAGTCCGAGGGAAACAGACTGGGAACCATTTATGTGGAACACATGACAACCTGCTGCAGACTTTTCTGTGGAGGCAAATACATGGTCCTGAAAGTTACTTCACAATCTGTATGAAAGTCTGCTTTATAAGATATCCAACGAAGCTTAATTATAGATAATTTCTGAACTAACTTTAATAACAACTTCAGTTATTCTACCATCATCCACTCAAGGGTCTCTGATACGGGTTAAAAAGCATCAGAGAGCGGATCAGAGCTGCATCAGAGAGCGGATTTTTGGCTGCACTATATTCTCAATAACAAAAATGATTGCACCAAATATTACGAATCTGGAATTAAGACACTGCAAAGGGAAAACAAAACACTGCATGCTCAGGAATCACCACAATGGTGCAGAGTGTGCAATGTAGTAGCAGAGGGTAGTAGTCGTTTGTTGGTGATGGATGAGTGGAGCAGGGAAGTAGAGAGCGTCAGGTCGCACGTGAATGACGTAGTCTGTGTGCGCAACCATCCATTTCTTTTGTGTTTATTTGTAAGCGTTGTCAAATTTCTAAATCTATTTAGATATCCTAATTTAATCATCTCTTTTGATACCATGGATTGGCATACGACATAGTTTAGAGTCAAACGACTCTTGTTCTGCTGAAAATGAATAAAGGCTGGTTGGAACTCGAGAGTGACCCAGGTATGTAGTCTAACGATAACATTTACTTAGCCGAAGCTAACAGGGCCATTAACGTTATTTTGGTTTGCTGATTTAACAAATGTTGCTCTTTAATCGCTTTCCAGCGATTTAGACAGCATTGCTGTGATGTTTTTCACATCAGCGTGAATTGATCATAAGGCTAAGTTACCTATTATGCACCAACATCTTTGGAAGCCTTTGCATTAACACATTACACATCTAACGTTTGCTAGCACATTCATAGGACTTAACGTTAGCCATTATAAACGTTTCTGAATTATGACTGTAACAAGATTGGAGGAAAACAATGCAGACATACGTCTTTGTCAGATCGCTGTCAGCAATGAAGGAGGATAACGTTATATATCGCCACGTCTCGAGATACAAAATGAAAGGATTAACAGTTATGGCTTATTTACATGTTTTATATCCAATCAAAGATTGATGCATTAAAGTTGGTTATTAGTGCTTGCAAGGGCGACCAGAATGTAGCCAGTTGTAATCTAACTTTACGTTACTCTATCAACTCTTGTAACGTTATGTGTGAAGTAACTAGGTTTCTTCTTGCACGTCGTAATGACAGTAACGTTAATCTCGGTTACCATTTCAGGGTTGTTTACCCTGCTGGTCGAAGACTTTGGTGAGTGCAAGTTACTGGATTTCGATACTTTCCTGTGATGTACATAATATACGTCGAACATACAGTCTGGGTCTGGGCACATTCTTACATTTTGCTTTATTTTCTAGGAGTGAAGGGTGTTCAAGTGGAGGAGATATATGATCTACAGAGCAAATGCCAAAGGTAGGCCATCATGACGCTGTTGTTATTGGCACCCGATTGATTGAACTGCCTATTTACTGACATTATTCCCATCTTTTTGCCGTGCAGTCCTGTATATGGCTTCATTTTCCTATTTAAGTGGATTGAGGAGCGGAGATCGAGAAGGAAAGTGTCCACCTTGGTGGATGAAACCTCAGTCATTGATGAGGAAATCGTCAATGATATGTTCTTTGCCCATCAGGTACAAGCCAATTCTGGTGATGCACATTACTTTTGTAAATACCCATATTTAATTTGAAAGTAATTACCACATGAATTCAGACTAATGTGTCACTGACATTCAAGTGTCCAAGCTGGGAAAGTTTTGATTTCATGATGAGTATCTTGAAGATTTTGAGAGACAATGGAAAAGTATGCAAAGCATGTATGGAAGTGGTGGTCACTCTTCAGTTCAGCATTCTGAGCATTGACTAGTTCTGTCTCTTCCTGCATTTAGCTGATTCCAAACTCATGTGCCACCCATGCGCTACTGAGTGTGCTCCTCAACTGCAGCGGGGTGGAACTGGGCACCACCCTGAGCCGGATGAAGGCCTTCACCAAAGGCTTCAACCCAGAGGTGAGAACTCAAGTCTCATTCATTCTCAAACAATATCAAACATACTATTTACTTCTTCCTGGCGCCCAATACATCTGATTTGTGCTGGCATGTTATATGCTTCTGCTTGCCTCAAAATGTAAATTTTATATAAAAGGGTTTTATTTCTAATTAGGTTGTGTAGCTGGGGTCGGTCAGCACCGCACACAGGTCTCATAACTGCCACCCAGTCAATTACAACGAACCCACGGCATGAGAGTCGAACGTACTAACCACTGAGCTGAAAAGCCCAGGCTTAGCTAGTTGGCATCTGTTACACTCACCCTCTTAAGTCCTCACTCCCATCCGGGTCACGGTACCAATGTAGCTGGGGTCGGTCCGCACTGCACACAGATCTCGAAACCTGCCCTCCCATCAACTACAGCAAACCCACGGCATGGGAGTTAAACATTCTAACCACTAAGCTGAAAAGCCCAGGCTTCCAACTCAGTGGTTAGATTCGTTCTTGAGGATTTCGTTGTGAGGATTTACACATACTGCCACCAGCTAGCCGAATTAGTGGGTATCCGTTACAGTTGCAGTGATCCCACTCAGTTGATATTAAAAAAATAAAAATACTGATATTGGGCCAGAAGCTGAAGCTAACGAACTTCGCTCTTTTACTTGCAACATGCTCTTTTACTTGCACTGAGCTATGGGCCAATGCTTTTGTTGGACTCTGTTCCCATGAGGACCTTAGGTGTGTTGAGATGTGTCCGTAGTGTAGAGAGAGATGCTAACACTGATTTGATTCTTGCAGAGTAAAGGCTATGCCATTGGAAACGCTCCCGAGTTGGCCAGAGCACACAATAGCCATGCAAGGTATTGCAGATGCTGACATATACTGTACTGATTTATTGTACCATGTTTGTGGTACACATTAGGACTGTGTATCATGTGTGTGTGTTTCTTTCTTGTTTCCATGGAGACCGGAGCCAAGGCACCTTCCCGAGAAGCAGAATGGCATCAGTGCAGTGCGCACAATGGAAGCCTTCCACTTTGTGAGCTATGTGCCCATCAAGGACAGGCTGTTTGAATTGGACGGCCTCAAAGCCTTTCCTATTGATCATGGTAAAAATGCTGTCCATCTTTCGAACAGACTATATCCCAAAGTGGTATTCGTGTCTGCACTTTATGGTGATTTCTCGCCCAAATCAGATCAAATTTGCCGTCTAATGAATTTGTCTCTCAGACACTTACACACTTGCTTACTTAATGCACCTTCAGGTCCTTGGGGAGAGGAGGAGGAGTGGACTGACAAGGCTAGGCGCGTTATTATGGAGAGGATTGGATTGGCCACAGCAGGGTAAATCTCAAGTCTCTAACAACTGTCTCCTAACTCCATCTAATGCAACCAAATCAGTTTGATTACTTTGTTTTCAATGGAATGTCCTTTGTTTTCAATGGAATGTCTTTTTGCAGTACAACTAATCAACTAGCTACATAAATGATATACTAACATTTTTCAGTCTTTCTGGCAATACTAGAACATGCTAATGGTGTCTGTCAAATGCCCTTCCCGACTAGGTTTTCTTGGGTTTCCTACCCCCCACCTAGAACTACACAATGCATTTTTTGGATGTCTGGTGGGAATAAAACTTGCATTACTCCACCCTTCATATGGCTATATGTCATCCAAATTAATTTGGAGATGGTACCAAAACACAAACTCTGATAAAACAGTGGCGAAAAGTTGCCTAGTGTACCTAGCAAACACAGTGCTGAACTTTTGTCGGATGCCCTTGTTCTGTTTTCTTTCTGGAGCTTGCATTGTTCTGCTGTTTGGAATGAGACCGGCATATTTAAGATTAGGGTTCAGAGAGTGCTTTTAACGGACAGCGAGCATTCGGTCCTCTGTGACAGCCAGGACACATGCTGTTAGGACAGTCTGGAGCCTGGGAGCCAGTCCAGAAGAGTGCAGTTAATAAGACCCAAAAATGCTTATAGTAACTGTTGTATTGCATGTGTGTTTGTTCCCTTTAGGGAGCCCTACCATGATATCCGCTTCAACCTGATGGCCGTGGTGCCCGACCGGCGCATGAAGTACGAGTCCAGACTTGAGCTCCTCAAGCGGAACAAGCAGATGGTTCTGGAAGGCCTGCAGCAGGTCCGAAAGGTTTGTGATCACTCCGTTTACTCTCCTTATTGTCTGTGTGATTGAGACTAGACACTGGAAGCCTGTGTACTGGTACTTCGGTTTCTTACCAGTACTTCAGTTTTTGTAATGCTGTGAGTGTATGATGTGAAATGTGTGAATCACACAATGGGTCCTCTAATTGTCTTCGTGTGTTTTATGTGTATATGTTGATAATATAACTGTATGCGTGTTTTTGATTTAGCTAAAGTGTTTTTATGCATAGCTAATGCATTTTTATGTGGTTGGATTGTTGAGGAATTGCACTGACTGTTTTCCGGTGTTTCTCTTTCCTTCCAGCTGATGCGCGTGAGCCCGCCGGAAACGGCCCTCGACCGCAAGCCACTGCAGGACTCCTCTCCTGAGGACACGCCTCCAATGGTGAAGAAGGAGCCGGGGACTGAACCAGGGGCCGCTGAACAGACTCCCCCGACAGGTAGAGGAAATAAAAACGACGGCAGAGACACTATAACTTTATTTGAGGCATAGTAAGGTCCATATAGACAGCACAGTACATGAAATCAATATATATATATATATATATATATATATATACAATTATACTACACATGTAAGAATGACTACAGTTATGCTACCATTGTCCACTCAAAAACATCACCTGTAATAATAATTAGAAGGGGGATATGGGCAAAGGGTCTCTCATATGGGTCAAAATAAGACGTCTGCACAGCTTAGCCGAGACTGGCTGACCTCTTTGCAGCCATTTTAACATAATACTCTGTGTTCCCCTTAAAGAAAATGTATCATGGCAGTGGTTGCCATGTGATTCAGTATGTGTTTAATTTTCCATGAATATTCAGGATATATCAGCCACTACTGCAAAGTTCAAATATTAAATTGCAGAATTGCAAAGTGTTGACACATTGATACTAGGTTAGGTCATGTTGCATGTGTGGTCACGCAAAAGTGACAAATGTCCTACTAATGTTTTATGATGGAAGACATATCTTCAAATCGCTTGCGAAGATTTACTGTAGGCCAAAAGAACTTCAAGGAAGTATGCCTCATCACCCAGTCATTTATGGTGCTTGTCTACACTGTAACATGAGTCGCATTCCTTCCTGCTTCCCTCAGACTCTCCAGGCGGTGCCCTGGCAGCCCCAGCTACTCCCGGCCGGGCACGGGGGGCCAGCAAGGCCACTGCTCTCGCAGCAGGGGGCGCAACAACAGCAGCAGCGGCGGCAGCAACAGCGGCTGCAGCAGCAGCATCGCCTCTTCCCCCTGCGCCCAGCCCCAACCCCATCGTCCAGCGCCTTCCAGCCTTCCTGGACAACCACAACTACGCCAAGTCACCCATGCAGGTGAGAGACACGCTCGCTCAATGGTGTTTTTTGCCCCCAACGGCACCTTCCAGGCAGCACAGCCTAAAAGGGCACTACCTTTACCCTATTCCTAACCCTAACCCCCTCAACCCTCATCCTAACCCTAAATTGAGGGGAGTAGTGCCTTGAAGGTAGCGCTGCCTGGAAGGCACCGTTGAGGGCAAGAAATACCAAAGACCGAGACGCTCACACATGAGTTAGGTACTGTAGGGGGTGTTCATGAGGTGCAGAGAGGGTGATATAGGCAGCTGGCACATCTGGAGAGATACAGTTGATCTACTACCGGTAGATAAAGATTTGATCGATGTAGATCTACAGTAATTGTATTTTAGATCTTACATATTCACTTCAAATAGATTAAGTGATACATGTGAGCTCCTCAGGAAATTGATATTGCTGTTGATGAATTGGCTGTAATAAACTTGAACTTAAGCTTAAGAACAAAATTGATGTAAACACAGTATACAGAGAGACATATTTCTGTTTTGACTTATTTTGTGATCAGTTCTGTTTTCTTCAAACTTAAAAAGCATAGACATGCTGATTGAGGAAGTCTGATTTCAGTACATGATGTTGGTGATATTGCTGTGATTGACAGGAGGAGGAGGATTTAGCAGCGGGCGTGGGTCGCCCCAGGGTGCCTGGTCCTCCCCAGCCTCCATACTCCGATGATGAGGATGACTATGAGGATGAAGAGGAAGAACAACCTACCACCGGCACTTCCAGCAGGTTAGAAGTGTGTGTGTGTGTGTGTGTGTGTGTGTGTGTGTGTGTGTGTGTGTGTGTGTGTGTGTGTGTGTGTGTGTGTGTGTGTGTGTGTTCCAGTGACCAAAGAGACTGGAGGCTACTAGCTCCTTGTTGGCCATTGGCTGTTTATGTCAAAACTGTTTTCTCCATGTTGGCTCATTTGCAATGTGCAATTTGCCAGAGGCTTTTTAAATTTATTTTTAGATGTCAGGCCAGTAACAATCACAGAGAGTAAAATATACAGAGGATAATATTTCCCTGTTTTGTCTTTGATGTCAGAAAGATTGTAGTCAGCCAAAGCAGAAGATCTGATCTGACTATGTTTGCAGACTTTTTATTTTTTGGCTGAATGAAACTTTAGCCAAGCTCTTTACCTGTGTTGTCTGCCAGAAGTGGCCCTGAAAAGCTGGCTGCATGGCTGCATGGTTTTGAGCACGGGGTGTAGGCATATATTTTCCGTATATCATTCTTAGTGCTTCTGTTATTCCATGAGAGGCTGACTGCACACAGAGTGGATTTGGATTCATATCATATGGAGTCAATATTCTGGTTGAAGCTAGATGCTGTATGATTAATTCACAAGTGTGGAAGAGTAGTGTGCTATGGGAATATTCCTATTTGTATTCAATCTCTGTATTCCGTTCACGTCACTGACACAGCCTAAATAGTTAACCTTGTTTTAGTGGTGTCATGCCAATGGAACATGTGAATAAATGTTCAGTAAGGAGCAGTTTCTGATGAAGGTGTAGACATGACCCTATATTCCAGTTAATTCAGGGAGAAGACCAGGGGTGTACTTAACCCTAGGTGTTTTTAGAAACCAGAATATGGCTAAATTCGGATTATGAGTTTATATGACTCACACACGACTCGAATATTGCCAGTATTCTGATTAGGACGGGTATTTCCTGCATGTAACCAGTCACGTAAAGTTTGTGCCTGACACCTACGTGTCAGAATTTTAATGTCATGTCACATCAAGCCAGCACTCAGACAGACAAAGATTGTGTCTATTTTTAAGACCCACATACAGCACTTGTAGTCTGAGCCATAAATTGGCTCCATTTGCCAAGTGTTTCCATTGCTTGAGGATATGGTGAGGAAAGCTTGTGCCTGAGCCGTCTGTTTCATAGTCTAGAGATAGAATCTGTCTTAGTATCTTAGGACATCTCGGTTGCTTGTTTAGTTTTCTTGTTTGTTTGTGCTGCCCTTAGCTCCTTGAACTAGGTCTTCCTGACTCCTGATGTCGTTTCTGTTCCTGTCAGGTTCCGTCGGAAGGCAGGGCTAAGGACACGAGGCGGGGGCAGTCGCACGGGGGCGGCCATGGAGGGCCAGTTGGCGCTCAGCGTGCTGGCAGAGAAACTCAAGAAGGAGGCGCAGCGTAAGGATGCCACTGGCACGACTGCCCAGGGGGCGGCGGGCACCAGCGGTGGCACGCCGCTGTCCGTACGCACCGAAGGACGAGTGTGTGTGACGGCAGGCTCACAGCCTTCGCCAACACCCAGCAACGAGAGCACGGACACGGCCTCGGAGATCGGCAGTGCCTTCAACTCGCCACTGCGTTCGCCCGCACGCTCCCAGGCGGCGACACGGCCTTCCAGCCCCGTGGCGGCTCAGCTGACGCGCGCCCTCTTTGGGGACGAGGAGGCGGCGCTGCTGCGGCTGGATGCCAGGTACAACCGTGCCGTCAGGGAGCTGGGACCAACCGTCAGCTCCTCTGTGCTTCACCTGCAGGACGACGGGCTGATTTACTCCACACCTGTCACAGGTAGAGACAAGTATACACACACACACACACACACACACTCATACCCACAAAAATACAGTAATCCTACAATCAAACTCTACCTCTCTACCTTCATTCACACATCTGTGTGTGACCGCATACACAGACATACGACATACATCGTTTTTTTATTACATTCTCATTACCCATTTTATTTTGTTACATATACATACTAATGTCTATATCCGATAACACAGACTGTGCTACAATTACCCTGCTGGGGTATGCTTGTCTGTTTGTCTGTTTGTCTGTGAGCGTTTCTCAAAGTCGAGAATGCTTGCTAGGTAGCACACTAGCCTTGGAAGCCTTACGCTTCAAAAACGAGGCTCCGTCAGCGCATCCTTGAAAAATCTATGAACAAAGGCCTCTGTCCTTGCTAAAATTTAGAAGGATGCTTGACTTTGGACTAGTACTTGGAGACTGAAAATGACGTGGAATGCTTGAAAAAGCAGCCTTCCAAGCATGCTTCCTCGACTTTGAGAAACGCTCTGTCTGTCTGTTTGTCTGTTTGTCTGTCAGCAGGATAACTCGAAAAGCACTGCACGGATTTGGATGAAATTTCCAGACAATGTGTATATTGGGACAAACAAGAACTGATTTGATTTTGGTGGCGATCGGTGATCCAGAACATGATCTGGAATTTATTTTATGTCTGTGACCACATTGCCTTGGCGGAGGTCTGCACTCTCTGAGCGCTTTTCTAGTTTGTTAATCATATGGTGTCCTAATAAGGTGGTTTTGTGCTCCCCAGATGCAGCACCGGAGGGCGTCAAGAGGGAGAAGGGGGAGAAGGGGAGTGGTGAGAAGGAGCAGGCCAGCTCTAACCCCGCCCCACAGGAGGAGTCCAAGCAGGGCCCGTCCGTGGAGGTGAAGCAGGAGGAGGGAACCGAGCCTGCGGATGTCAAACCCAGCAAAGACACCCTTGCCTCCCCAGAGAGCTCCAAGCCCCAGGGGGAGAAGTACTCCCCTAAGGTGAGTCCATTGCAATCAGGTCTTTTTTTCCCCCATAATATCCAAAAATTGTTATTTCTATATCCAGCAATAAAATAACTAGTTTTTGGTCAATTTTATTTAGACATAATAATCGCAATAATTATACAATCGTGATTATTTCTCAGACAATAATCATACCATCAAAATCTGCAATCGTCTCATCCCTAGTTGGCAATGGGAAATTGCATTTCAAACCCCAGCACTATGGTGAGGTCCTCCTCTCCAGCTACCACTGCTTCTGACTTGTTGGGCAGACCTGCATGGGATTAGTCTATGCAAATCTATATCTGCATAGGAGTTAATATATCAAATTCATGGGGACTATATATGTATTGAGTTAGCCTCAGCAATGTAGATAGGTCTTGAAATCTCATCCTTTGCGACAAACTAAACTAAAGTTTCTAAGTCTCATATGTGTTGGGTGATATCCTGACTAAGACTTTAAAAGTTTTGACTTTAGACTGCTACAAGGGAAAGTACCAAGTTGTTTTCTCTTCCCCTTGACATTTCCTTTTATTTTTGGATTTTCTCCTTTCCCATACTCCCTTGGCACACACACACACACACACACACACACACACACACACACACACACACACACACACAAAAAGAGTGTTAATGCATTCTCCCCTCATTATCCTTTTTTTGTCTGTGTTGTCAGTGACTGAACTTGGCTCCTTCTAGTTTGTAGTGTCAGTGAAGTGTGAAGTGAGCAAGGTGTGTGTGTGTGTGTGTGTGTGTGTGTGTGTGTGTGTCTGTAAGGTGTTTTGTGTGTGTGTGTGTGTGTGTGTGTGTGTGTGTGTGTGTGTGTGTGTGTGTGTGTGTGTGTGTGTGTGTGTGTGTGTGTGTGTGTAAGGTGTGCAGTTCTCAGTGGCTTTTTGGTTTCATTCCAGGAGCTGCTGGCCTTGCTGAAGTACGTGGAGGCGGAGATTGGCAACTACGAGCAGTGTCTGCGTGAGGAAGTGGAGAAGAGGAAGAAATACAAGGCAAGATGTCTGAGACAGACAGACAGACAGACAGACAAACCCATGCAGTAGTGTAGTAGACTGTGCTCAAGTGCTCGAGAGAGCCTTGGGGAACTCTCTCAAGGGAATTCACTTCAGCACAACAAACATCTCTCTGAAGTACCCCGCCAGCGTTCTCGCCCTGACATCTTCTCTCACTAACCAGCGCAGGTCTCGCCTGGGCTGCAAACGTCTTCATTAGCATATCATTTAAAAACTGAACACTCTCGCCTAACCCTTTCAGACTCGCAAGCAAAGTTAATATACCCCAGCCTTCCATATAGCCTTGGAATGGAACTATCCATACATTTGCATTTACATTTACATTTACATAATCCATACACTGGATTGAGTTTAGATGGGAAATATTCCACCATAGTGCTAATGGCCTGAATAATACAGAATATGCAATTGTCATTGTATATTAAAGCAATGTACATATACATTGCATTGTATCATCAAAATATATGGATACATTTCAAAAAAATATAAGGTGAACATATTAGTATGTAAAAGCATTAGCAATATCAGTAAAAAAAAAAAAATAGTAAAAATATGTAATTAGTTTGATCTATTATGAGATTAATTAAAGTCTTTTTAGTGCACAACTTAGTCAACTTACAGTCAAAAATGCTTAGTACACTAGACAAAAAATAGTAGAAAATAATTCAAATTAGGTAGCTCAGCTAGACCCAGGCCCTTTAATGCAGACTCTAGGAATGCCAAAATGAGAAACAGCGGGCCCTTTTTTTCAATCGTTTTTTTAAATTAATTTTTTATTTTTTTTTTAGTGAGAGATGAGCAAGAAGAGCCTCTTTCCTCCTGGTGTCCCAGTTGAACATTGATATCAAGCCGATCAGGCTAAAAACAGCAGGAGACTGCTAGATAACTGGGTTCACCATCGATATGTGTCCTCAATACGCTTGAGCAGCGCTCATTGCAATACTCTAAGGCTTTAGAAAGAGCTTCCACAGTCTGCTTTTTGAGTTGACTTAGAGTGTGATGTTTTAATGAGCATATAGGCTACTGTAGATGGCTGTAATGATAAAAATTGACATCCTGGGGTTCTTTGTTCACTAGATTGATGACCAGCGCAGGACGCACAACTATGACGAGTTCATCTGCACCTTCATCACTATGCTGGCACAAGAGGGTAAGAATGCACCGCCATTTCTCCCTCTCTCTCTGACACGTCCTGTCCTCATGTTGTGTGCAGATGCTGTTAAACAAGCTCGGCTTTCCTGTTGTGAGCCTCGCATGCCCTTTTCCCCCCTCTGGCCCTTCCTTCCCCTCCTCTCCCCTCTCTCCCTCCCCTGGTCTGGCCCTGCCTGGCCCGTCCTCATGACTCCCCTAAAATGGGATTTTTATGAGTGCCCTAATCTCCTGAAGCCGGGCCTCGGCCTCCTGCTGCGTGAGACACCCACAGCTGAGGAGATTAGAGCCAAAAATCTGCTCCCTCTCTCTCATCTCTTCCCCTTCTCTCACCATCTCTCTCTCTCTCTCTCTCTCTCTCTCTCTCTCTCTCTCTCTCTCTCTCTCTTTTTACTCTGTCTCTCTCACCACTCCATCTGACTTACACTTACTTTTGCTTACTTTCAGTGGCTGCAGCGCCATGATCTCTCTCTCTCTCTCTCTCTCTCTCTCTCTCTCTCTCTCTCTCTCTCTCTCTCTCTCTCCCTGTGACATCAGCACTCTCTCTCCCTGTCTCTCTGACATCCCATGGCACGCATCACTATCTTTTAGGCTTCTCTGAGCAGTTGCCACCAAAATTGGTTTCTAACCAAAGCTTCCAAAACCATTGCTTCTCTATCGTCCCCAACAGCATAATCTGCACTATCCAATCTGACGGAACTATCCAATTTGAGGGAAAATATTGAGTAGTGGGAGATTTGTGCCATCTGATTCTGCTGTCAAAACTGCTCTGCCTGGAGAGTATTTTTCCCCAAAAGCGCAGGCATTGTCAAGGCACTACCCCTTTGTTTAGCTAAATGGATGTAGCTGTCCCCCAGGGCTAGTTGTGTCGTGTGTTTGTGTGTGTGTGTGTGTCTCTGTCAATGACCGTGTGCATCTAATATAGCCTAGTTAACAGATTTTTTTGTAAATGAAGCTAGTTTTCCTGTTTTCTTGCACTGCTACATGTTGAGCACTTCTCTGATGTGGTTGACCACAGGTATGTTGGCCAACCTTGTGGAGCAGAACATCTCTGTGCGCCGGCGTCAGGGGGTGAGCATCGGCCGACTACACAAGCAGCGAAAGCCAGACCGCAGGAAACGCTCTCGACCGTACAAAGCCAAGCGTCAGTGACCAACCAGTCCAAGGAGAAACTAGAGACCCTTTAGATTCCATAGTGGGATGGGAGAGATGGGGGCATCGGATTCAACTCTCCCAGACTCTGGAGGTAGTTCAATATAACTGCCTAGCACCCTGGGGTGGCCACAAAAGCAAAAAAAAAAAAGCAAAAAAGAAAACTACAACAAAAATGTGGAAAAAAATATTGAAAGTTGAGGAGGCGCCCCACCGACTAATTTTATAGAATGATCAGTGAATTTATCTGAGGACCACCATCATCATCGTTAACCATTTAAAGATTGGAGAGGAATTCCGTTTTGGTTTTTAAATAGTCAGGTGATCATGCTGTGACAGTCATCAGTGCTTCGGACATGAATGTTTGTTGCGTGTCTGGGCTATTCCAATCAGGATGATGGGAGCGGGGAAGGACATTTTTTTTTTAAAGGATTCCAGAGTAGCAGGAAATGTTTGCCTTATAAGGTTAACATTGAAGCCAGCTATACAAGTGTGATTTAAAAAAACAAACAAACAAAAAAAACAACACTCAAAATGTTTTAGGTTCTATTGAAAAATGTAGAAAATGCTTTCTGGGTAGTCAGGGACATCACTTGGGTTGCAAAAAGCATTGGGTCAGGAACAACAGTGACACCCTACAAGTAAAAGATTTTTGTAATATTTTCCATGAAAACCAATTCATTTTAGTTTATTTATGTTTATATAGCTGTATTTCTAACACCAGTGTTAATCTTAGGAAGCCAGCATGGCCTACTAGAGTTCCAACTTTGGGTAGAATGTGAGCAGAGGAAGAACTTATTTGTTTGTTTGTTTTTCCCACATAAAATCTTCATCCATTTTGTATTGCTCCTGTTGCTGCTGGGAATTGATACCAATCTCAGTAGGTGCCCTGCAGGAAAATACTTCAGAACGAAGGGAAATAAATCAGAAGTAATTATGATGAATCCAATTCTGACATACAGTATGCCAATGAAAAATATTTTGCTTTTTTTATGAAACCTTGATGTTATTCTTGAGCTGTGCTTGTTTTTTTCTAAGAGGTAATAGAGAGGTCATGTTGATGTACTGTAGTACGGGAACATTGATAATGTTTGTGATAATCCTTGCTGTTTCCTAAAGAGAGAGAGAGAGAGGAAGTTGGAATGTTATAGAGTTGAACTTTTGAAGTGTACATTATCAGTGATTTTATTATAAGCAACAAGATTTTCTTTCTCTTGCTCTCATCACACACACACACTCTCTCTCTCTTTCTGTGTGTGTGTGTGTGTGTGTGTGTGTGTGTGTGTGTGTGTGTGTGTGTGTGTGTGTGTGTGAGTGTGTGAGTATCTTTTTGTCTAAGACATGGCTTTTGTACATATGTATTTGTAGGTCAGCTAAATATTGTCTCCTTGCCCTGTGGCTGTCCCTGGAGAATTTAAGTGTTGTAACAAAGTAATAAAAAAATTGAGGAATAAAAGCACTCCACTGTTTTAGATATTGATCTGATTCTTTCTCTCTTAGATGGAAAGGCTCCAGATGTATCCTGTGTGGCCTACTTCAATAGTTGGTGACCAGTAAACTTGAACAATGTCAAACTCAAACTCCAGAACTTCAAAAAATAATGTCTGTCTTCTAAAAGAGAAAACAAACAGCACTCTCTTGTGTATTAAACTTTTAAAAAAGGTTTATCACACTATGCCCAAGGTCACTGTGTTTCGGCGCCAAGCCGTCTTCAGTCATTGACTGGTAAACTTGATCACAAAACCTGGGATTGTCACACAGCAACAATTTCTTTCATCTGATCTGAGGGAAGCTAAGTTTTTTTGTTTCTTTGTTTTACCTGCTCAGCAATTTTTAGTAAGCAACTACTAGGTAGGGCAGGAGATCCTGGAAATGTATTTGAGGAAGTAAATGTGGAAACACATTCTTCATCTGAAATACTTTCTTCAGACATCCCATCGAAGCCCTGCCTCCAGAGGACAGGACGAGCGTTGTCTATAAATACAGACGGCTAGTCTGGTTAACGCTTCAGTTTGCCCTCTAGATAACTGTCACTTTTTAGAGCATGTTGTAACATAAGGTTATTGGTGTTTTTTTTCCTCTTTCCTGTTGGTTTTCTTTAAAGGCAGACAAGTAGGCTACATTTGACAGGCATTGAGGCAGGTGCAGTAGCATGGACTGACCACTAGGTGGGGAAGTGCATTCAAAAAGAGAACCTGCTGCTCCCAGATGTCCAAAAGGGGATAGCCAGCTTTCCAGCAGAACTGTTTTCACTACTATAGCTTCAGGCTATTATGATTATTAGGATGGTGAAATAAAACTTGAATCTTTATGGGCCTGACTTAAGATTCTGTTTTATTGTTTCAGACACACAAACTTCATCAGAAGAAAATACAAAAAATACAAATATGGCAATAAATTTCTTCTTCTTCTTCTTGGTATGCTTGGATGTGTCTGTGACTGTGTATATAGTAACCACTCTTCACCTGTCTGTCTGTCTCTCTCTCTCTCTCTCTCTCTCTCTCTCTCACACACACACACACACACACACACACACACACACACACACACACAGTCTCCCTCTAAATAGCTCACTTTTTAGAGTATGTAACATTTAACCCCCCCAACCAAGACAAACATCCCCTGTCATAGTGTCAAGGTGGAGCACAACATGCTGGGACTATTCCTGTTTTAGGCAATATGCAATATGGCAATATTCGGTTAGCACACAAGTCATGTAAACTCCTCATTCTGATTGACATCAATGTGGCCATATTCCGGTATCTGGTGTAAGACGATGATCACTAGTATTCCGGTTTAAAACCAGAATAGTCCCTGCATGTTACTGTGTTCTTTGACACCAAGAATATTACATGTCACGTGAATTACATAGAACACAATCTACTGTTGAGCTATGAAACAGAATATAGAATCATAAAATGTTTTACGTTGTACAACCAAGACACTTAGGACACACTGCAGCTCCTAATGCACCCTCATCAGAACAACTGAGCAAGAATCCATCGAGTCCAAACTCAACAAAACAGCTTTGTCCATGACTCAACAATCTTGTGGCTCAGCTGAATCCTGGCAACACTCTGTTTAAATGCCAAAGAGCAGAACAAATGCCATATTTGTTGTGTGGCCCCCTCTGCTCTCCCCAGCCAATGAGTGAAGTGGTGTGCTGCAAAGCTGCATGCCCAGAGATGGACATAGGCATTGGGCCAGCGCCCGCCTGCTTGCCTTAGCACCACTGAAATGTCCTTCATTCAGACAACCAAATGCCAATGGGGTGAGTTTGCATTTCTGTCAGGGTTCCAAAACTGCATTGATTCTTTATTGCTCTGTATTGGTGCCCGGATGGATGCCCAAGCCATTTCCCTGATGTAATTCTCTCTCTTTTTTTCATTTTCATTTTCTTTCTCTCTTTTTTTTTTGCAAGCCTTCTTCAGCATCTCATTTTACTGCTACTGATTTTCTATCCAAGCCTTTTTGTTCATTCAAGTCTGACGCTTGATGGGTCTTGGTTGCAGAGAGCTACTAGATTTGTGAGTGTGTGTGTGTGTGTGTGTGTGTGTGTGTGTGTGTGTGTGTGTGTGTGTGTGTGTATGGGGGCATTCAACCTAGTCAATGAAGCCAGCCAATTCTACTATTCAAACTAAGTACACAGTGAGGCCTGCTTGCTTTCTCCTGGCCAGAGCATCAATCTCAACAGCATGGGTGTTGCAGAGGACTTGCCCTGCTTGCTAAACTCAGATGAACCACTAATCTCACCTGCAGCCTCCTGCCATGTCCATCTCATCAGTCAGCACAGAACCTATTGGGGTGCTGCGCTCTCTCTCTCTCTCTCTCTCTTTCTCTCTCTCTCGCTCTTAATGAATGTCTGGGATGTTCACTCCGTTTGAGTCAGTAAAACTGCTCAGTCAGCTCTTGCACAAGTGTCAAGTTCAGCAGCAAAAGACCCTCTTATCAGTCTCTAATCACTAATACAGTCAGTCCTGCTTCTTCCTCTAGGGTCCTGTGGCTGGTGAAAGTTGCTTAAAGGTAGAAAATGCTTCTGACCTTCAGGATGGTGGTCTCGCCTCATATATATGTCCTGCGCTGGAAAACTGGCATCACAACAAAGGCTTCACATCTCGCTCCATCATTATGCAGAAGAGAAGCCAGCAGATAAAACAAGTGCACATTTACTTCAAAGTGCTCTGCAGTCCAAGCTGTTTCAGACGCATTTTAATGATGGTGAGTCTCAGGCGGATCAGTGCGCAGTGTGGACTGCACGCACAATCTAGTCTACTGCAGAACTTTCTGGGTGGACCAGCAAAATTAACAGTGTCCATGTCATGCAGAACAAGCAGGCTCCTGGCAAAGGCTCAAGGACAAATAAGCACCACATTTGAGGCTCCCAGCCACTAGGTTTGCCACTCACAGAGCCAAGACTGCACTGAGCCCCATCAAGGATTTTTACCGCAAATCCCATCCCTGAATTTGAGAAGTAGGTAGGATTAGAATTTCGGACTGCCTTTAATTATATGCCATTTCAGTGTTCAGTTTAATTTCTGTACCAATATTTTAAGTTTTCTTATGTAGGTTTGGCTGGCTAGGCCTACACTGTACACATCACACCCAGTTTATCGGTTTCGAGCCACGCGCGTGACCGGTCCATCCTGAATAAAACTAGAGAAACATAGATCTGGGACATGCGCGCGTACTCGCCCCCCTCCCCCTCCCTCTCGAGTCTGCGCGCGTGCTCTATCGGCCTTCCCACCACCGCGCGTGCGTGTTTCGTGCAGGATGCTGGATTGTAAGCGATGATGGCGGAAGAGGAGCTACGTTGAGTTCTTTGAGTTTTTATAATTACAACACAAAACTCACAGTAAATATCGTCACTGCCCTCCGTTTCGCATCCCGCAGTAATGGGGAACGAAGCGAGCATGGAAGGGGAGGGCCAGCCGGGGCAACCTGGCTCCGCCGCTCCTACAGCGGGGGCTCCGGGTTCTATTTCAGCACCGGCGGGCGCTGGACAGCTCATCAAGCCCAGCAATGGTGCGCCAGTCGGTGGCACCGGTAGCGGACCCGGCCCGGGGATTAACAGGTACTTCCAGGACGGTTCCTTGCAGTTCGTTGAACATAATTTGTCTTTTATGAAGTGTGTCCTCACCAGACATATTTCACCAAACACTCTCTAGCCTGTTAGCTATTCGAAGCTTTGAATTGGTTGCATTTGTGCAAAAAGAGCAACTGTTGGCATTTTGCTACTATGAAGAAAGCCCCTGCAACAGCCTCACAGTCATTTTAATGGGACAGTATTCGGTCGTCTTAAAGCATATAGGGTAACGTAGTGGTTTTAGTTGACACATTAGCATAGCAGAATACATGCTAATCTATAATGAGACCTTCGGGGTATGGACGTGGCCATCACGTAAAACGCTAGACAGCTAATGACAGACCAAGCAAGAGTTGATTTTTAACCCGTCATCATAACAATAATAGGTTAACGCACACAAGGGTATACGTTTTATAGACTCCCCTCATGAAACCCTTGTATTGTTTTGATATGCCCCAAGAGTTTCGGTGGGCTGATCTCCAACACTATCTAGGTTGCTGTGCGTAAATAGATAATTGCTAGTTAATTGTCTTAAAAAGTTGAATTAGTCGATAATGTCTACTTGGTGCACTCCATCAACAACACCCAGTTCATGTCAATAGACAAGCTGTTACAAACTGAACGGCGAAAGTGCATACCAAATATGAAATAGGCTACCGTTGATGTTAGCCTATCCTATGTCATTAGAAAATCTAAAGCACGTTATTCATCATCACATAAGAATGGGAAGCAGAGGAAGGCAGCAATTGCAGCATATTATCACCTAACGCATACTCAAAACAAAGGGGTGCTGAAGCTTGTCGATATTAATGTTGATAACATATTATTTTGGCAATATTATGGTCCTGGTAATCGTAATGACAGCCTGAAACAGTGCTTTGTCGAAGGAAACGCCTCCATTGTGAATGGGTGTAATACTCGAGCTTCAGCTACCGCCACACCTTTCAGTAGCCTATGTAGTATGGTCGATGTGTTGTTGCTTGTGTAAGGATGGCGATGTTCGCACAGATGCAATAGTAGCCTAAAGACGCCTCCTAACCAGCGTTCCCGAGATGCTTGCGCGAAGTCGTTAACAATTCATTGAAATACTGCAGAAAACGTGAACCATTTGTTTCACGTGCAAGGAACGTTCAGCTCCCTTTCTCCCACGCCACAACCCGCACACAGACGCACAGTCACTCTCCCACATAAATAATGTACTCAGCAGTTACATTTGATTGAGGTTTCTTTTTCTATAATCTCCTAATGTTCTTTTCACATTGTCTTTTCCTCTGTGTCTTCTAGTTTGTCTTTTTTGAGCTGAATAGTCAGTGCTGATATAGTGTCTGTGGGCTATCACATTGGGCAGCTGTGTCAGTCACGTAGGTTGCTGCTCCCACTCTTTAGACTCAATGGAATAAATAAAGTCGGCCTCTTTTAATTCTACAAAATCGAAGCAATCAAATGTTATTTGAGCCATGTTTTTCTTGTATGCCATATGACAGGATAAGGACAACTGAACATACAGTAGTGGGCAACATATAGCCTACCCTTACAGGCTCAAACCATGTAAAAAAATAAATAATCATATTACAATAAGTAAAATAACCATGTTAGAATGCTCAGAGCAGAGAGGAAATGACAGGGACCTCAAAGCAAGAAATATCTAAATAAAATAATCAATAGTTTTGATATTTTCTCCAGTTGCATAAGATGTGATATGCTCAGTTGTGGGAGCACAGGAAGGATACCACAACAGCACCTCTTGGGACCTTTAAATGTGCTGTGATAAATTGCTAGACCACATGCAATCCAGTGGGTACCAACGTCACCCATCTTTCTAAGGCA
>JAODXP020000013.1:8566824-8584324 GCA_027497455.2 Sardinella longiceps
AGAGAAATAATACAGTAATTCAAGTCTTTTTTTGTAGCTACTGTATAAATAGCATGACAGAAGATAAGGGAAAACCCTGCTCTGAGTTTATGCTTGTATATATATACTTTACTGAATTGAGTCGAGGTGAGCTATGAGTTGAGAGCTTGATTGCATTTAGTAAACAAGAAAGTGCTGAGGTGCTGAAGAAACCTCTTTGGGAAATGAGATTTTCACATATACACAATAGGCTGCTATGAGACTACACTGGCTGATGGGGAAATTAAATATGATTTAAAAAAATGACTGCAGTAGGACAACTTGTTCAGAGAAACAACCAAGATATACTACAGTAGCAGCCACTGCTTGTGCCACTGATTTAATTTGCATAATTTTTACAGATCCCCCCAATCTCGTCTGGTAGAACTAGACAGGTAGCCTATTCCACTTTCGCAGTAACCTGAATGATTTGGAACGTATATATTGAAAAGTGATTGTTGTGCTTGTCAGTTTTGCTAGCGAAGGAAATTCATTTAGCAAAAAGGTCACGGAAAATGAGTTTTGCCATCCTTTTGCACAACAAAAATGAAATGAATAAACTAGCAAGATTAAGGTCAAACATCCGTTTGGCTGCCATCACCAAGCACGAATGAGTCTTTTCCCAGTACTGCTTCACGGTTTCCAGGCATTGTGAGGTTTGACCACTCCAAATACTCCATGCTCCATGCATTGTCCTGTGTGGAATGTGTCCTAGTTTAAGTCCTGAATGCTCTCCAGTGTTTGGGATTGAATAGCGGGAATGAGGGGAGACATGCAGAGCCGGCATTTTTCCCAGCTGTCTGTATTTCCATAAGGATACTCTCACATTGTGGACAGTGTATGTGTCTCCGGCATAGCACTCGATGTATGCGGAGGCAGGTGGCGGGAGAAAGGTTTTGCCACGCAGGCACATCTAGACAGGGCCGCTACTAGGCATAGACAAACTAGACGAGGGCACCAAATATCAAGGGGGCATCACAATGCATTTATTACTTTCTTTTCTGTAGTTTTTTGCTTGTATTTCTAGAAAAGAAGCGGCAAAACTCAAATCTGGCCTAGTGCAGCGAAAAGGCTAAAACCGACCCTGTGTCTAGGAATGAACCATAGGATCTCAATAGGTGTTCAGGTTTGGTCAGACCAGTCACTCCACTCTCTACGTGAAGAGCATTATAGTCAGAAAATGCATTATGATGTTCTACTGTAGTCTGACTTGTCAGGCTATGTACTGTAGGAGATAGAGATAGAGAGAATGTGACATGTGACATGAGTTTAAATGAGAAACAGGATAATCTGAATGCCTTGGTCTTGAGTTCATCATTAGCTGCAGGAATATAAAGCAGACACATATTTACATAATGCAGTCATAAATACTCAGATGCCCCCTCTTCCTCCCTTTCTCTCCCTCTTTCTCTCTCTCATACACACACACACACACACACACACACACACACACACACACACACACACACACACACACACACACACACACACACACACACACACACACACACACATTTAAATGCATACAAACCTCTGATGGTTTCCATTAAAATCAGTGTGTGTGTGTGTGTGTGTGTGTGTGTGTGTGTGTGTGTGTGTGTGTGTGTGTGTGTGTGTGCTTGAGAGAGAGAATCTCTCAGTCCAGCTCTGTGGAATATGGCCATGTAGAGATGTGTTTGAAATGAATCTCCGGGGTGTTGTGCTGTTATCAGTGAGGACAGAGGAGCAGAAACAGCAGCTCTATTTGCCACACGCCTCCAAAATAATTGGCTGCATTCTCTTTGTTCACATTGTTGACATGTCATTTGTTTTGACAAATGGTCAGAGCAAGATGGGAAAATATATTTCTGACAAGGATATTGCACGTTCCCTCCATGTGCTGTGGAGAGTGGATGGGCGAGTGTAAAAGCAAGAGTGAGATTTCAATACAAAACAAAGGTTACATTTAACTGAATCAACCAGGAAGGGAAATAGCAAACAGTTCACTTCTTTTAACTGTCAATGGACACAACATCCAAAGTGCTTGCAGTGGTGCATGATGGTCCAAGACCACAAGAGCATAAACGACATGCCATATGATTAAAAGGCTAGTTCTCTAATCGACCCTGTCACTTGGGCAACAATAAGAGAAAGAAGAGCTGACAAAGTCGGTGCGGCCCCTGAGTGCTGAGTAATAGGAGGCTGGAGGACAGTGAGGGCTGTGATTAGGACTAGGAGCGGGGCACAGGTGGGCAGATGAGGGCCAGGAACAGGGGGCAGGTGGGAGTGTGTGGCCCAAAGAGGCAAGCGAGTGGATAATTAGAACATCTCGCCCAGAGGACATGAATCAACAAATGAATCAGGGACACTGATCTGAACCCACAACAATAGCTGCCTTAATTATGCATTGCACCGTGCATGTCTGTTTGCATATGTGTGCCTATGTATGTACTGTATGTATGTATGTGTGTATGTATGTATGTATGTATGTGTTATATGAATACAAATAAGTATGTGTGTAATGTATGTGTGTTTGTATGTACAAGACTGTGCAGGCACCTCAAATTTGAATGATGTTAAGAAAATACTTGAAATTTGCACAAAGTATTTAAAAAACACATAATGACTCATCAGGTCTTTGGATATGACCCTTTGACCATGCCCTTTTAACCAGCAGCTGATCTCAAGATCTCTATCACATCTGGATTTGCCAGCAGCTTATTGCAGGCCAGGCAATTACTATCTCTGAGCTGGTGGCACTGCTGGGACAGCATATCTGGGGGTTACCTAAGACTGAAACCAGAACCAAAAGTACATTTTTTTGTGGACTGAAATACTTTGTACAGATTTCCTGTATTTTCTCCTTATATGCTTAATTCAAGAAAGTGAGCGATAAATATACAGTATATTGTCCTACATATATATATGGCATATATATGGCATATGGCATATGGCAGTGCTATAACACAATGGGGTGCCTATATACTTTTGTACAGCACTGTATTTATGAAAGTATGCATGTCCTATATAAGGAGGTATGAATGTGCCTATTCAGACTGTTTTTTTGTGTGTATTCTGATTTAGACTGAATTTGTATACAGAAAGTTGAGGACTGTAGAAAAAGCATGACATATTGTCATCTCCCAGAACTGTTGTTCTAGAGTAGCGTATTCCAGAGCGAGCCAACCCAGTGTACTGTCCCCTGGTTTCATCCCGTAGAGAAGGGACTCCGGCTGCAGCTACCGCAGCAATCGATTGCTATGAGCACAGCAGTGCCTTGCTGTCAAATGCTCCCATGTTCCCAAGATGAGATTTTTAAAATATCTATATGTGTGCTTCTTGTTCAGTGTCACAACACTGTCCTTGGCTTGAGAATGCAATTCAGTGCTTGGTATGTTTTTAAAAGCTGAAACGTACGGTATGTGCTTGTTCCTGCTACTGTCTGTAGTAGAACATGTTTTTGAAGGGGTTCATAGACACACACACACACACACACACACACACACACACACACACACACACACACACACACACACACACACACTCTCTCTCTCTCTCACACACACACACACCTGACCATATACACAGAGAATTAATGTGCTTCTTCAAGCGTCTTGCAGTGGGACTGAAGCTATAGCCCATTTCTGTGTTATTAATGCATTGCATTTAGGGGTGAATGTACTGTATGAGTCCTGACTATTTTGTCTCGATGACTGACAGTGAGCGCTAACAAAACATTGTCTGGTGACCAGTGCAGTGAGTGGATCCATTATTGGATGGTTTTAGATTATGTAGATAATAAGTCCAATTTGTCCAATATCAGACATATCTTTTATGATCTTAGTTGTAATCTCCTCATTGTCATGCTTAATGATTGAATCAATAATTGATTCATTCATCCAGTTTTTGATTTTGTAATATTCCTTCACATACTCCTTAATTCCTTCAAAGCTGATGAATATATTTTCATTGCTTTCTTAAAAAAAGAAACAAGGTGCCTTTAAGTTGTTTTTTTTCATGTCACATCTTACAGAGACATATGGAGATCTGAGTAATGTATTCATCAGCTCCCCACTAGGAAGACCTGTCTTCTTATTCAGGCCTAGGTGGGAAGGGCAGTCTGGTCTTTCACCCAACAAGGTCTCTATCACTATGACAACTGAGGAGCAAATGATCACCCAGGTGCTGCTGCAGTCCATCCCAGTGACAGAGCAGTAATCAGCCACCTCGACAAGAGCAGTCACGCTTTCCGTCAGGGCGGACCGAGTGCCAGGAACAGCCCTGACGTGGCAATGATGACTGAGCTCATTGTTCTTACTGGCAGGGTGATGTCCGGCAGATGATGCGTCTGACCCTCAGTGAGGTTCATTCTGGCTATTTGTCTGTATTAGTGTCGTGCGTCAGAGGACGGCTATGCGCCGCTCTCAGAGACACAGAGCCTCATTCTCTGCCCTGCATCCTGCTCTCTATACTGCTGCTGCTGCTACCGCTGCTGCTGCTACCGCTGCTGCTGCGGCTACTGCTGTAGTGTTGAGTGGGGCTAGATTAGGTCTACTAACCGCTGGACTGCTGAGTCAGTCTGAGTGAGATCTGAACAAGATGCTTGTGTTGGGTGCTTCTGTGGGCAGCTGTGGGTTTGGAGAAGACTCTGCGGTTATGTAGTGTCCGACTTAGCCAGAGCAGGGAAAGAGTGAATGAGAGAAAGAGAGAGGGAAAGATGTGGGTGATGGAATACTGATGATGTGCCTATAGTAAACTACTAAACAGGATCCCAAAGTCACTGAGGCTATTGCTAAAGGTGAATGTGCTTACTTTTGTGTTTTCTTTTCTTAGCTTCTGAGTTTCTAGTTCAGTTATGTTCCACCTTCTTCTTTCTTCCTTCTTATCTTTATACATCACCTTTATCAGTTTGGCCATCTAAAGCTTTAAAGGCTCACCTGTTTAAGCCGTATCTAGTTCATCCTTATTTGAGAATAATGATTTCTACATGTGTAAGGTTTTTGATTTATATATGTTAAATTCTATTTAGTATTTGGTGTAGTTATTTAGTCTGCTTTAATTGCTATAACCGTAAACATAGCTGTATAATGATATGAAAGCAGCACTGCAGTTTGAGCCGGCTGTTGGGTTAAGAGATCTTTGATGGTTTGATGGATGGAGAGAAATTATGTTGCTATAGCTACAGTAGTTGACTCAAACCCCTTTCAGTGTAGCCACCTTTAAATTGCCTTCCAAATGGCCACTCAGAGCTTACCACTGACTGAGAGATCTACCCAAGGACAATGGTGGTGGTGATGGTGTGGTGTGCAGAGGGAAAAAGCAACGTCTGAGAGAAACTCCTGTGAAACAACAACAACACAGGGAGCGAGCGAGGAGAGTAAATAACACCAAAACACAGACTCCCGGCTCAGGGTAAACACAAGCTAATTAAGCAAATTGTCGACAGTAGCGCGGGTACACAGTATAAATGTCAGCTCAAATGAGCCTGAATAGGATGCGGATAGAAATATGAACAACCGGCCTGCTACATAAACAAGTCGTTTGGAATGAAAGGCAGTGCAATACAATACAACACAACACAACACAACACAGCCATTTCTGCAGAGTAGAAAGAGATGTGGGAGTCTCCAATATAAACACTGCGTCACTGCATTCACTCACAACACCAGAGAGGTCACATGCTCCAGCTCCTGCTCCAGCAGTCCCAGCACTAACTAGTCTGTCATGGCTGTTCTGAGAACAGATTGTACCCAACGGAGGAGCCCATTTTGAGAATGCAATAAAGCTCAAAGCCACCAGGTAATGGCGCCTCACAACCCCCCCCTCTCTGCCTACAATCACTGTCGGGGTCTAAGGAATACGGCTAGCATCATACAGTGCCTAAGTGCTCCTGAGCAACAAACCCCGGCCTGTCAGAGTGAATACTGAGGTGTCTCTCCCTCATGGTAGAGCTTAACTCACTATACAGCCTTGTTAAGCAAAGCCTTTTGGACCACATATGGGTGTAAAAAAAAAAAAAACAGAAGCAGTCAGTCTTGACTTTCATGTTATTTTGCAACAGTGTGACTGTGTAGAGAGAATGAATGTCTTTAGTTCCAAGCCGCATGCTGCCAAAAGGCTTTTTTTTCCGCTCATGCTTTCCAGTGCAGCACATGGTGTTCAGCAGGAGAGCCTTCTGGGGCCATCCAGAATGAGCTAAGCCTGGGTAGCAGCTATAGCTTTAGCAGCGCTATCATACCCTTGCCTAGATGGGTAGGAAACAAGCAGTAGGAATAACAATGTGCACTGAGTGAGTTTGTGAACCACTACATGGAAAGCATGAGCAGAATGGTAAAAAAGGTCACAAGGTATGTTGAGTGTCCGTAAGGACAAAATGACCCCCATTCACTCAGTTTCCCCTGGAAGTAAGAGCTCTTGTTATGAATATTAAATTATGTAACCGACGGGCACACACCTCTTCTGTGCACGTTGACAAAGGGTTGTCAGATTGGAGGCTGAAGGCACTTGAACTTGGACACTTGGTGATTTTTGTCATGTGGATGGCAGATGAATATTCAGATTTAATCTTTTAGATGAAATATTAGATGTAATTACATTTCATAAATTTTAGATTACACATTATGCTTACAGATGACTTATTAAATATTATTCATTTTAATATGAGGTCTTATAATTTGGTGGACGATCATTATTCCTTAGCAGTACTACATTAAAGCTCACAAGGACAGTAACAGTATTAATGCAGGAAAGCACATAACATTTGGTCACTTGTTTGCTTCCCTCAAATAATATAAGCACCCCCTGTCACTACTTCAGCAGTCTATTTAGTCTTAAGTCAAAATGTTTAATTTTGTCCTTTAGAGATAGTTCTTTGTAGCTGAGGCACATATTGTCACTTGTAATGTAATGCTATTGTGCATCACCCAGGTGGGTGCTACACTTTGGTGGTTAGTGAGGTCCCCCTTCCACTGTAAAGCACTTCGGATCAATCAGGTTCTATTAAAATGTGCTATATTAATACATATGACTTGACTTGACTCGACTCTTATAATGTTAGAAAATCGTTAATATTGATCAACCAATCAATTAATCTATTAATTGAAAAGCCAATCAATCAATTAACCAATTACTATCAATCAGCTACTCAACTACCCAACCACTATCAATCAATCAATTGTCCATCATTCTGTCCATATATCAGTAAGTGAAGTTGTTTGACTATAATGTCCTTTCTTTCCTTCTTTCTTTTCCCAGCGTTGGTGGAGGGCCTAAAGCAGGAGCCCCAGCCCCAGCGGGTCCAGGGCCTGGGGCCCCTCAGCCGGCCCCTGCCCAGACTGCCACCCCTGAGCAGGGACACGTGGCCCGAAAGACCCTCCAGGTGGACGTGGGCAGCAGTAAGACAGGCCGCTCTCCGTCCGCATCACCCGACCGAAGCAGCGCCCCTACCTCGCCGTACTCAGTCCCCCAGATTGCGCCCATGCCCAGCAGTAAGCTGTGCCCCGTCTGCAAGACTGCCGACCTGACCGACCCCACCACCGGCCAACCGCATGGCAACACCTGCACCCAGTGCAAGTCCCTGGTCTGCAACCAGTGTGGATTCAACCCTAACCCTCACCTCACAGAGGTAAGCAGACGTTCTTCTCACACACTCTTCAAATGTGGGTGTGGGTTAGAGACCACACACACATACACACATACACGCACGCACACACACACTGGTCATGCATATGCCCATGTCTGGAAGAAGATCTTAAAAATGTATTTGTAAAGACTTGAGTTTGCGGATTTTTCTTTACTTTTTATTGGAAGAAGATCTTAAAAAGAGTGAGAAACTTCCCTCTCTCTCTCTCTCTCTCTCTCTCTCTCTCTCTCTCTCTCTCTCTCTCTCTCTCTCACACACACACACACACACACACACACACACACACACACACACACACACCGAGAGAGTGCAGGTAGCGAGACACTCTCTCTCAGAGGCCCAGTAAGAAAGATTTTTATTCTACAAAGAGCTGGACAGCAGACAAACCGCAGCTAGACGAGTGCTGTAAACCGCAGTGCTATTGGGAGTGCTCTGCTCTGCTGGACTAGGCTGGGCTGGGGGCCTGGGCTCTCTCTGGAGAGGACTTGAGTGAAATGAAAGAACTGTACTGGGGGTAATGGATGCCCTCCCTGGGCCGACTCTAGCAGCCTGGCCCTGACCCAGCACCCAGCACAGGCCAACAGCACAGCACTGGACATGCTCAAAATGGAGCCCCCTGGGAGAGACAGTGGGAGGGTTGTGTATGTGTTTATTTGTGAGTGTCTGAGTGTGTGTGTGTGTGTGTGTGTGTGTGTGTGTGTGTGTGTGTGTGTGTGTGTGTGTGTGTGTGTGTGTGTGTGTGTGTATGTGTGTGTGTGTGTATTGTATCTGTGTGTGAGAGAGATGTGTGTGTGTCTATGTGTTAAAAGAAAAGGGTGTGAATATGTTTTGGTGCACTGAGAGTTGTTGTGTGAAAGTGGAAACAGGAAAAAAGAGAGGGATGAAGTGAGAGACAGAAAAAAAACTGAAAGAGAGAAATACAGTGAGTATGGAAAAGTGTGTATGGTGGTGGAAAAGATGGAAGGAAAAGGAGAGATAGAAAGATATAGCGAGAGAGAGAGAGAGAGAGAGAGAGAGAGAGAGAGAGAGAGAGAGAGAGAGAGAGAGAGCGCAAGAATGGCAGAGGGTACTGTTGGTCTCCAGTGTTGTCACTTCCAGCTTGTCTTTAGGTGACAGAGACAGGGGTGGATAAGATGAGTGTGCCGCTCAGATTACTCAAAAGGAGCGAAGACAAGAAGAGAAAACGAAGGAAAGACAGAGAAAGAGAGAGAGAGAGAGAGCACTGAGGCAGAAGAATCTCCCTCCAAACCACTGACTGTAATCTCTCATCTTTCATTCTCCTCTCTTTTTCCCTTCATTTATCTCCATTCTCATTTTTACTTTCTTCATTTTTTGTCCTCTTTCTTTCTCTCTTTCATTCTTTTTGTCTGTCTTTCGTTCATTCATTCTTTCTCTCTGTCTTTAATCTCTCTTCTTGTCATCACCTTTAAGCCCCTATATTCCCCCTTTCCCCCTCTCCTCCCCCAGGGCTGTTGCAACACTCCTTTTCTTGCCCTGGGCTTGTATCCACCTCTATTTATTGACTTTCCCCACCATTGCTATTCTCTCCACTCCTGCCTCTTCCAGAACCTTCTCTCCTCTGAGATTGAAATACAGCTGAATCAGGCGCTACATGAAGCTTTTATGCTCCCTTCCCTCTTACACACACACACACACACACACACACACACACACACACACACACACACACACACACACACACACACACACACACACACACACACACACACATTGTGAATTCAGCTACACACACACATTCACACTCACACACAAACACACGCACGTTCAATAATTTAATGCCGTTATTTAACAGTGCAGCAACGTAAATGTCCACATTACCTGCAGCAGGTTGGTGATGGATTTGACAGGTGATTATGGCTCAGTAATGGTACAGTATGTTGTCACCATACGATGCCCGGGGGCTAATGTGTTTGCAAATCGCAATCCTGTCAAGTGGTTGTTTTATATGTGTGCTTGTTTTATTATGACAGTTAATGTTTCTGTGGACATACGCACACTAGTAAATCCAGAGTCACTGTAACTCCTTTCTGTACCATTTTGAGGATATGGGTGATTTAAACATAGCTGGTTGCAAAAGGGCAAAATGCAGAATTAGTTTAGTGCCTCAATTTCACTTCCCAAGTTATTTAATTTTTTTTTTTTTTTTTTTTTACAAATGGTAGCACTGAAACATATAATTTTCTCATGCGTTACATGCCATTTCTACAGTTAGTGGGTTAGAACTTCCTATAGGTTATTTTTTAACCTTGAAAATTAAATTCAAGCTTGACCATTTCTGTTTTCTGGTCACAGTTTATGGTGGAATTATTAGCCATCTTGTGTATAGAATCACGAATGAACATTTTGTTTGGTTGTAGTTATGATGTTGTGGAGCCTTGCTGTTTTTTTGTGCCTGTGGAGAGGAGGATGTGCACACCAGTGGATGTCTGTGGGTGTTAGCAGCAGCAGCAGCAGCAGCACAGGGTCATGACTAATGTTGGGTCTCCCCGAGAGGAACAGGGCAGCTGAACCCACCACACGCTTCCTGTTCTTTAACCAGCATTTAGCCTCCAGGCCCAGAATGGCTGAAATTGTCAGAGAAAGCCTCAGACGAGAGAGAAGGAGGGCAGAGAGAGTAACGAGAGGGAGGTGGAGAAAGGAAAGGAGAAGAAGATTGGTGAAATTAAGAGGAAGGACAGGAAAGAAAGGAGCGAGAAAGCAAGAGCGAGAGAGAGAGAGAGAGAGAGTGAGAGAGAGAGAGAGTGAGAGAGAGAGAGGTGAAGGAGATTGGCAAAGGTGGTGAGAACAAGTAAAGGCAGGGAAATTGAGTGTGAGAAAGAGCGAGAGGGAGAGAGATAGAGAGAAAAGAGATCATCTCGGAGGAAGAGAGGGGAGGAGACATAGCGATGGAGTGATACAGTCAGCGAGGGAGGAGAAGTGGCGCACGGTCGGACACACTCCAGTAGTCTCCCGGCACGGTGCAGGGGAGGATCCGCCTGCCACTGGCTGATCCTCTATTTATAGATTTCACTCAGCCCCCCTGAAAATGATTTCCCTCTCCAGCCCTGCAAGCCCTGCAAGCCTCAGCCTCCGAGGAGGAGAGAACTCAAGGAGGAGAGGTGAGGAGGGGAGGACTAAGGAAGAGAGAGAGAGAGAGAGAGAGAGAGAGAGAGAGAGAGAGAGAGAGAGAGAGAGAGAGATGCAAAGACTGAGAGAGATAGAAAGAGGGAGAGGCAGAGAGAGAGCAAGCAAAAAAGACAGAGAGAAAAAGAATGGGAAGCAGAGATAGAGACTGAGAAGGAGAGAGAGAGAGAGAGAGAGAGAGAGAGAGAGAGAGAGAGAGAGAGAGTTGGGGAGGGAATGAAGTAAGAGACATAGCAAGTGGAGTCAGATGAGAAAATGAGAAATGAATTTGGGTCAATATGAGGAGAATTGGCCGGTGAGTCTCGTCAGGTTGATATGAGAGAGAAATCGATTCGGCCTCAGCCTCTTCCCCCCACCCCCCGAACCAGCAGCACATTAGTAATGACAATCAGGCGAAGAGCCGCGCACCGTGCCCTCGTCTTCATTCACGCTGTCTGGAGCAATCCCACGGTGCTTGGGCTTGTAAGAACCCATGCAAACAGGTCCGCAGGTGCGGAATGACAAACAGGAGGACTTGAAGGAGCCGGTCGGGTTGAGCCTCTTTAACACGGCTCAGTGAAACGTAGGCGATGCTCGTTTTCTCAAGGTCACACAGTGGGCGCCTTGGATTCAGGCGAACATGGAAATACTGTGTGTAGCTTTCAAGGGAATTTTCTGTAGATCTGAACAAGTCTGATGGTGAATGTACATAATGTGGATGTCGTGGGGTTGGGGGGGGGGGGCATTATCTGGGAGAGATTGACTGAGAATTGGAGGGGTAGGGGGACTATTTCTGCACCTCCATCTGGAGGAATGAGTGCTGCCGTCTCACACCCTTTCCTTCAATGCCTGGATCAATCATCCGGGAGACAGCAGGAAGTGAAATCACAGCCATCTGGACCACAGAACTCTGCAGACACGACCACGCACACATACTAATCACAGCGTTAATATACAGCCTGTGTGCATACATATACTTACAGACACACACACACACACACACACACACACACACACACAATCAAATATAAATGCATTGTGTACATGACTCATGCACCCATACAGTAGGCTACATCTATGTGGCTATGGTCATTTTCTCCTTGCAAGGAAGCATGTTATTTTCACATGGCATGTTTTTCTGATGGTGCATGAGCTCTCACCAACAGAATGATGTAGACACATCAGCAGTACTATCACATCTCGAGCCTGTGCTGCTCTAAGATGAGGTACAGGGAGGCTCTGCCTTTTGCAGGCTGATTGTGATTAGCTCCACTTTATCATCCCTTTGTTGATCGTGTCATTTTACAGTATATTTAGTCCACACATTCATTTTATTACATAACCCGTCTATGTTTTGTATACAGTAGCCCGCTTGAGATCATTACTGCTTGGCAAGCCTCGCTGCGCCAAGTCACCTGACTAGTCGGCTCTGATTGGTTGAAGCAGAGAGGTGGTGCCTTCCAGTGGGCTGAGAGACTTGAATCTCAACCAGGAGATTCAGCTCCCAACACAGCCAGAGACCAGTACTGGAAACTGTTACAGTAGCCCTCAGTAATGCTCGTCAAGTGGGTATGATAGGGCAATGCTAGTGGGTTGCATGATGTAATAAAATGTAATGTGGTCCATTGTAAAATATCTAACATTAGGCTATATGCAACATACGTATCATAATTCCACTACTACCAGAGTGATTTTTACAACACTGCTATGCTATGTAGGCTATACAAGTCTGTTTCCCATTGAAAAGATTTGCTCAATAAAGTAGCCCACCTAAGTTCCAGTGACATTTTTGTCAATGGGCCTGTCATTAAGCACTATGGCACCATTGAATGTTTTAGACAGCATGAGGATTTTCTGATCTAAAACAGTCACTCTATTTGTAAATTTTTGAAAACTAGTCCATTGCATTGGAATGAGACTGTAACTCTATTTTAATTCTCTGCTCATAGTATGCAAGGGTATGATACAGTAATGCTAATGTGGGGTTTGATACAGTAATATTAGTCTATGCTAGGGTATGATCATGTAATGCTAGTCTATGCTAGGGTATGATACAGTATGCTATGCTAGGGTATGATACAGTATGCTATAGTCATGCCAGGGTATGATAATGTAATGCTAGTCTATGCTAGGGTATGATACAGTAATGCTAGTCTATGCTAGGGTATAATAATGTAATACTAGTCTATGCTAGGGTATGAAAACATAATACTAGTCTATGCTAGGGTATGATACAGTATGCTACTCTATGCTAGGGTATGATACAGTATGCTATAGCCTAGTCTGTGCCAGGGTATGATAATGTAAGTCTATGCTAGGGTATTAACTCAGACTACATTCAGTACTCATGCTGTTCTGTGTAAACCATGGTTAATCTATGCATCAGGCTACTGACTTTACGGATACTTTATTAAGGCCTCAGTCAGGTAGGCTGAGTCCATGAGGCGTGGATCTGCCCAAGGTTTCTTCCTAAAAACAAATTACTAGTAAAGCCAAGGGAGTTTTTCCTTGCCCCTGTTACTTGGATGCTTCCCGTATTGTCTGTAAAGTGGCGCGAGACAATGCACTGTATTTGAGCGCTCTACAAATAAAATTGAATTGAATTGAATTGAATATGATACAGTAATGCTAGTCTCGGGTATGATTGCAGTGATCAGTGCTGTCTGTCAGGTATTAGTTACTGTTCTCCCTAATCAGGTTAAATTCATCAGGAAAAATCATCTATGGGGAAACTGACAATTTCTGCTGAAAGTGATGCTGGCTGCACAGAGACTGCTAATGAGCTGGCATGCTACAGAGACAGAAAGGAATGAATGTGTGTGTGTGTGTGCTTGGGTCTGTGTGTGTGTATATCCTTGTGTCTGTGTGTATGCATATCCTTGTGTCTTTGTGTGCATGTGTGTGTGTGCGTGTGTGTGTGTGTTTATGTGCACAGGCGCAAATACACAAAGGCATGGAAGTGCTCTTTTGATGTTTCATGGCCCAGTTTTATGTCAGCGAGTTGATAAACTGACTGCATTTTAAATGATTTTCTCACTCCACCAAACTGCAGTGTTCAGCAACCACCTGTCTTTCTTTTTTCCTCTTTCTTTCTGCCTTATTTCTCTGTTGCTCTCCTCTCTCTCTTTCTCTCTCTCTCTCTCTCTCTCTCTCTCTCTCTCTCTCTCTCTCTCTCTCTCTCCGATTTCTCCTCTCTCTCATTCCCCCTGTCTTGCTATAGTGAGCTGATACTGCGGTGTCTGCCCCACCAGTCTATCTGTCTGTCTGTCTGTCTCAGCGTTGACATGATGATCTGACTAACTCCATGTACATGTTCCCACCCCTGCGGTGTCAGCCTGTACATTCTGTCTGTCTCACCACTCTTAAATGTTGCATATCACATGTTTCCCCACAGGGGCGTAGCAACAAATTCTGGGCCCTATGCACAAAGCAGTGACCATGGGCCCCCCTCACCTCCTACAATACAATTCCAGACTCCTTAAGGGCCCCTCTCCCCACTTAGGGCCCTGGTAATTCACTCCCCCTTTTCCCCCCACTATGACACCCCTGTTTCCCCACCTCTCTGCCCATTTTTCTTTCTCTCTTTTTTCTGTCTTCTCTGTCCCTGTCTTTTGTTATTCTCTGTCATCTTGCTGTTTATCTATGTGTATCTTGTGTGCCTGTCACACGCTCCTTTTGTGTATCTCTCTGTTTCGATTTGCTATGTCTCTGGGATCTTTATTATGTCTTGTTTGCTCTCTCTCTCTCTCTCTCTCTCTCTCTCTCTCTCTCTCTCTCTCTCTCTCTCTGTCTTTCTCTGTCGGTCTCTCTCCTCCATGTGTGCTTGTCTTCATCGGGCTGATTTGGATCTCTCTCTCTCTCTCTCTCTCTCTCTCTCTCTCTCTCTCTCTCTCTCTCTCTCTCTCTCTCTCTCCTCCATGTGTGCTTGTCTTCATTGGGCTGATTTGGACCTCTCAGTAAAGCCCGGGAGAGAACACACAGAGGCAGAGCGCTGATGCTTCCTCATAAATATTTTGTGGCTCCAGCGCTTACTTGAATAGCCATGCAAGTTAAACAGTTAGCTGGATGGGAAATCAGAGCAGAGGTGATTTAAAGTGTGTCATGGGCAATGCTGGATGTATGCAGGAACTACTGGCTCCTCAGTCGTATAGGATTCCATTTGAAGACACACACACACACACACACACACACACACACACACACACACACACACACACACACTCACATACACACACGACACACAAACACGCGGGCATGTGCGCACACACACACACACACACACACACACACACACACACACACACACACACACACACACACACACACACAGACATTCACTGGCCAAGTAAGATCAATGGCATAGGGCCTGCAGGATAATTTGTGGGTAAATCAATGGCTACAGAGAGAGTGTGTGCATCTGGGGAATTAATCAACTCAGAGACGCATTCACACACACACACACACACACACACACACACACACACACACACACACACACACACACACCACTCTGCTCACCGATTCATTTGCAGGAAATACAGCATATTAGCTGTTATATGTCATCAGACATGCACAGGCACTCTCTCTTTTCCCTCTCTCTCTCTCTGTCACACACCCACACCCACACCCACACACACACACACACATACAGAGAGAGAGAGAGAGGGAGTGAGAGAGAGAGAGAGAGAGAAAGAGAGAGAGAGAGAGACAGAGAGAGAGAGAGAGAGAGAGAGCATGAGGAAGGGTGTTTAACACACAATTGAGCATATTTGGTCATAATGTATTGTCCATAAGAAATTGTGCTCTTCATCCAGCATTGATTCCATTTGCAATGGCGTTAACATCCTGCTGCTTCCGCTCAGAAAAGGGAGATGAAGGGCTTTCACATGGCAGCGAACAGAGGAAAATAAGGCCTGCTGCTTTCAAAGAACGAGAGCGAGAGAGAGAGAGAGAGAGAGAGAGAGAGAGAGAGAGAGAGAGAGAGAGAGAAATGAAAGCTTGGCTTGAGCCTGCCTTCTACGATAGCAGTCGGCGGTAACAAGGCATCAAAGCATGTCCGAATCAAATAGCTTTAAAATTCGTCCCTCTTACAAACCTTTACTTTTGCACAGTTTTAAAGGCAGCATCCAGGTGTCCTTCATGCTACCTTCAACTCACAAAATCTCTGTAATAGGCATAGACTTTGCAAGGCAAGGCGAGGAATATTTTTTTATATAGCACCTTTCATACCCAGAGATTTGTGTGTGAGAGAGTTCAATGTGCTTTAGAAAATAAATAAAAATAAAAGCAAAGAATGGTGAAGACAGAAAATAAAAACAAATGGAATGAAACCAGTAAATGAGAGTAGATAAAGTCGAAAGATGAAATAAAACAAAATGAAGAGATTCATTTTTGAAAAGAAAAATAATAAGGGACAGAGTTGTTAAAAGTAAGTGCATTACTGTAATATTGGCAGAAGGCATTTCACAACTGTTTGGTCAGGACTCGAAAGTAAACAGTAGTAATATTGATTGGTTCCACAGCTGAACTGCACAGCAGATGAGAGCGGCTTCACCACAATAACAATTGTGCCTGTGTGAGTTAGTATACTGTCTGGGATGAGTGAGTGAGTACTGACTGGGGTGAATAAGTATACAGTCTGGGCAAGTGAGTATACTGGCTGGAGTGAGTTAGTATCTACAGTAGGCATGTTGTGAAAAATGGGTCTTGTCTAATGATGAAGGATCTCATGTTATCTTAGGCTGTCCTCCATCACCTCCTCTTCTCGTCTCCCCTTCCTTCCACCTCCTCCTGTGCTCACAGTCCCATAACCACTCCATCTCTCTCCTCATCTCTCTTCTCTCCTCACCACAGTGTGAGAGTGTCTGGACATGTCAGTCCCTACACCCAAACAGCAGGGACAAAAACAGTGGTACAGGAGAGAGAGAGAGGGAGAGAGGGAGAGAGGGAGATAGCGAGAGAGAGAAAGAGAGAAAGAAAGAGAGAGGGAGAAAGAGAGAGAGAGAGAGAGAGAGAGAGAGAGAGAGAGAGAGAGAGAGAGAGAGAGAGAGAGAATTAGAGATCTCAGACTTCATTTGAGAAGTGTCAAACCCTAATCTAACACTTCCAATCCAAGAAGTCCTTGAAGACAGACGCCGGGACCCTGTCATATAGGTTGATGTAGGTGCTGGGTTTCATTTTCACAGTGGGAAACTATTTCATCAGACTACAAATTGCAAAAAATTGTATGATCCCTAAAGCGTGTATATCAGCTCCCCAGTATTGTTTGTCAGTAGGCCCATGAATGACACCAGAGATGAAATCACTTCAGGGTGATCACGTATGAATGACATGAATGTGTACTGCTAAAATGGTCCTGTTCCTTTGGTTTTGATAGATACAATGCAATCAAAAAGTACAAAAGGTGTACAAGAACAATTGCAATCCACAGTAGTACTGTAAATGATTAACCTCTGGAGTGATGCAATCATTTTAAACAATAACGGCCCGTGACTGTTGTTTGGGCTTGGCTAATGAAAAATAATGTCATTATCTTTGTTGTGAAATGAGAAACACAAAGAGCCATGGACTTATTTGAAAGGCAATTATGAAGAGAGCTATTGCATAAGTGAATTAGTTAGTGCAGTTGTAATGCCCTACTCAAATGAGTTTGTAATGAAAGATAGGGGGGCTACATCATTAGACATGTTGAAGAGTACCTTCATATTACTCACGAGGAAGGGAAGCATGCATGAGATC
>JAODXP020000013.1:8586824-8594324 GCA_027497455.2 Sardinella longiceps
TAGAAACTGAACGCTGTTGTTTGTTATTGACAAATATGACATGTTAGTATCTTAGCTCTTGTTCTAGTATTTCACTGTGTGCTGCAGCTGAGGAGAAAGAGTCACAACTAAGTATATTAGTGCTGAGTCACAGTATACTTACTACCCACTCAGGCAGTGGACTATTGGTGTTTTGCAGTATACTCAAAGCAAACTTTCAAAAGCTAGTGCACTATTTGAGTTGTGGGAGTGCAGAGGTCTCCAAAGGCAGTGGCACTGTTGTGAAGCGATGAGTGTCTGAGTGTCTTAAAGGCCAGACTGCTTGTCTATGCCCAGTGGGGCTCTGTGGGCCACGTCCCCTGAGGGCCTCTCTCTCTCTCTGTGTCATGGGCAGCCTGTGTCTGCTGCTGGGCCCCTGTGATGCCCAGTGGCCGCTGTGCGTAGCGGAGCACTGAGCCGTTGAGATGAAAGCACGGGTCGCTGTGATCCTGGCGGTGGAGAGGCCTGGTATGGGCGGCTTAGGGCACGGCAGACGAGGCGGCGGTGTGATCCCTGCGTGGGCGTCTCACTGGGCGAAGGCGGGAATGAGAGGGTTAGAGGTGTCAGCCGCTACACCGCCACATGCTGCTATTGCCATCGATCTGAGGGCATGTCCACTAGAGAGCTTGCACACACACACGGAGCTTGCACTCACACAAACACACACATGGACACACACTGGTACAGACACATGCACGCATGCGCGTACACATACACACATACACACACAAATACATACACACACATACACACACACACACACACACACACACACACACACACACACACACACACACACACACACACACATACACATACCTTTCTAACGCAATCACATTCTCTGTATTGATTGGAGATGTGGCTTTACAGCTAAAATATCTAAGGGATAGCTGTAGCTGCAGAGCCCATATATTGAATTGCAGCCCAGAGAAAAATAATACTTCTTCTTAGTCCTGTCTCACAGTTCTGATCTGTTTCTCCTATGCACTACTTCAGGAGAAATAGACTGCAAGAATAGTAGGCTAGCCTATGGATTACTGGAATGACCAAACCATAGATTGAACTAAAACAATTCTGATGGAAGCTTCTGAAAAGTAGCCTTGGTGTATGATACTATATTGTAGATTTTAAAGATTTATTGAACGATCTAATGTTAAATTATATGGGTGTGAAGCGTTTGTGTGTGTGTGTGTGTGTGTGTGTGTGTGTGTGTGTGTATCAAAAGGCGTATGTTTGTATGGGTCAGAAGAGCCAGTTCTGGCCGGTTCCTTTCATTAGGTGTCATCGGTGTGGAGAAGGGCTGCGGAGATTGAGGTTGACCCAAGTGTAATTGAGAGGTCGCTGAGGATGACCTTGCAGGGTCTGAACTCTTAGATCACAGAAGAGTTACGGTCCTGTCTCAGAGCATAGGGGGAACAAGTGCTTCAGAAAAGACTCACAACAGATGGGCAATTACAGAGTTCAATTATGCAAATGTAGCCTGGTTGAATGATAACTGTAATATCAGCCTTGTAGGCTGGATCCCACTTCTTTTCCAGGCGACAAAGTCTTTGCGAACATCTTGCTGTCAGAGGCGATGCTTTGGAGATGCAGAGATTGCTATGGAAACGCAGAGATATCATCTGTCATGCGGTCTCTTTCATGCTTGGCAGCAGCCAAAGACTTTTGCAAGTGCTGGAAGTGCTGCTGTTTGCGACTTCCTCCAGTCTGTGTGTGTGTGTGTGTGTGTGTGTGTGTGTGTGTGTGTGTGTGTGTGTGTGTTTGTATATGTCTGTATTTTTCTCTTTTTTGTGTGTAGATTCACATGCATGTGTATTTTGTGTGTGTGTGTGTGTGTGAGTAAGTGAGTGAGTGAGTGTGTGTGTGTGTGTCTGCGTGTGCGCATATAGAAAGCGATCTGTGCACAGCACACGCTTGAATGTGGTGTGTGTGTTATTTGTCTGATGTGGCTGCAAGGGGAGAGCGAGTCTTTGAGGAAGACAGAAGACTAGAGCGCTGTGTCACTCAGCTCAGTGTGCTGCTGAAACCCTGCCTGCCAATCTGATCCCAGACCAGATCAGAAGGGGCGTCTGCTGCCTCTCTTTGCCCGGGAGGAGCATGCACACAAAAGTGTGGAGTTTTGCAACAGCACCTCTCACTGTCACTCTCTCTCACACACACACTCTCTCACTCTCTCTCTCTCTCTCTCACACATACACACACACACACACACACACACACACACACACACACACACACTTGCACACACACATATAGTCACACAAAGTCACACAATGTCACACACACACACAAAGTCACACACACACACACACACACACACACACACACACACACACACACACACACACACACACACACACACACACACACACACACACACACAGTCACACACACACAATTTTGTTTTGTTCCTGTGCTTTTTCCTTTCCAAACACTCTTCCCTTTTTGTCCTGTCCAAGAGCTATTTTAATTGGCATGATGAGTCACCATTAGCGTCTCCTCTCGCTGCTCATGTGTCCGAGTGGCTGAGTGGCTGAGTGGCTGAATGGAGGTGTTTGACCCCTACTGGCAAGGCTTTGCTGAGTTGATACTTTGGGCGCGATTAGTCGCCTGTTCTTTAAACAAACACCGCTCCTTATGGCACCCTGCCCTGCTCTGTCCCTAATCTGCTTCCCGGCTTCCACACACCTACCTGTGGGCCTGCCTCTCTCGGCCAATCACACGCGCCGCTCCCTCCTCAGAAATCAGGTGCTGACCAGTCAGCTTGTCTCAGGCGTTTCAGGAGTTTTGCAGACAGTTACATAACTTACTATGTGTTTCAAATGGAAGAGTGCCTCTAAGTCAATCATGTGGTCAGCACGTCTTAAAATGTGTTCAATTTAATGAGCGTATGCAGGTTTAAGTGTAAGGCTTTTGATCATGTCATATTAGTCAGTTCTTAATCAATACATTTATATCATAGATGTTTTTGGTACATATTGTTCTTTTCAATTACAAAAGGTGCTTTGCAGATGAAATAGTCGTGGTTACATTTGTAACTGCAAGCCATCTTTTCTGTCAATGACCCATTCAGTGTTAGCAGGCTACTCAGTGCCTGGAGAGAGAGAGAGAGAGAGAGAGAGAGAGAGAGAGAGAGAGAGAGAGAGGAGCAGTAACATTGCTGGCCTCCCTGCTAATAGTCTCAGTAATGACCTTAATTAGTGTGGTCTTAATTGGAGCCATCAAAGTTGTTTACTATCATGCTATCAAACTAATGACCAAAACAACAATGTTGCCACATCATAACACTGTTGTCAGTCATGAATATGTGATTAGTTTATTTCCATGAGATAGCCACAGGGCACGCTAGTCAATAGCTCATGTTGAAATGAAATTCCATACTAATAGCATTATTTGCCGCATGCTTTTGTTTTGAATTTTCTTTAAAGGTTAGATAATGGTGGATGTCTGATGCTATATTGGCTTCAAAAACTTTGTGTTTACTAACCCTGCTTAATGGATTGGCAATATTGCCTCTTTTTATGATCTGCTAAAGGAACAGTGACTCAGAGCTTGGCTCCGAGCAGCGCTCACAGACAAATGACAGCTCTCTTAGAATGAAAGGCCAAATGATGATCTTTTCTTTTCTTAAATTGTACACTGAAATGTACTCATCATTATTCCTGTGTCAGTGATGTTAGCTGATAACTACGAAGGTTGTGTCTGTGTTTTAGCACTGGAAATAGGTAGTGTTTTGATTGATTGATTGATTGATTGACTGATTGATAACCTTTATTGTCTCCAGAATGGAGAAATTCAGCTTGGCCGAGGAGAGTCTGGCATGGGTGCAAATGAAAACAAAAACACATTTATAAGAAGAGACAAAACACTCCCCCACACACACTGTAGGCATGCATTTATCTTTCACACTTTTGAGGGGAAATGGCGGCAAGATACCTTGGCAAGATACCTTGCTGAGGTCTTTTGGAAATCATAATACATCTTTCATCTCCATTCCAAAGGGCTTATAGATTTTTTTAATCTACTGTATGTTTGTGGGGGCATGTGTAAATATTAAGACAGAGAGAGAGAGAGAGAGAGAGAGAGAGAGAGAGAGAGTGGGCAAGAATGCATTGGAGAGAAAGAGGGATTACCATGGTGATACTTGTCACATGGATTGTGTCATAGAAAAGACAGATATTTATTGTTGTTGATTGTGTCTTATTTTTAGTTTGCGTCTTGTTGAAACAATGCTGCTGCTGTTCTTCCCAACCCACTATGGGGTTATTAAAGTCTTTGATCTCTTGATCAGGGTGCACTTTGATTTGATTTCAGCAGTTGTCTGCTTGTATGGGTGGGAGGCGTGTGTGTGTGTGTGTGTGTGTGTGTGTGTGTGTGTGTGTGTGTGTGTGTGTGTGTGTGTGTGTGTGTGTGTGCGCGGGTGTGTGTGGGTGGGGATGGGGATGGGCTAGGCTTGTGTGTGGAGACTGTTGTTTATGTGTGTCAATCTGGAATTGATTCCTTGTTGTTCTACCAGACAGGCTGACATTAAGCAAAGCTGAAAATGCCACACCAAATAAGATTTGCATATCTTAAAGATGAACTGTGTGTGTGTGTGTGTGTGTGTGTGTGTGTGTGTGTGTGTGTGTGTGTGTGTGTGTGTGTGTGTGTGTGTGTGTGTGTGTGTGTGTGTGCTTGTTTGTATTTGCGTACGAGTGAAAGCGGAAGAAAGCGAGAGAAAAAGTATGTTGAGTGAGTGACTGTTCATTATGGTTTTGCCTGGAGGCCATAGTTGGTGAATTGAAGTGAAAATGCCATTCACCATTGGAACATAATGAGCTTTTCTCTGCCCCTGTAAGAGCTGGGCTCCCAGAGGCCTTGTCTATTCACTAGTGAGTTGTACCGCGCTCAGCTACAACTTTTCAAGAGTGGATTACTACAGTAGAGAGCCATTCAGCAGCCCAGATGCTGGGTCATACATTTCCAACATGGACTTCTGATGGTAATGATCCTTTGGGGCTAGAATCATTATGGGTTTTATACCTGCAACTTAATACTCCTATGGGAAAAGGGGGCCGTGGGGGGGATTCAATGACGATGTCTAATATCTGGAATAAAGTTCACGGCCTAGTTGGAATTGCTACTGTAGCCTATCACCTGAATGGCTGCTCATTTTGTGGGCAGTAATTGCATTGTGAAATGATTAGCTGTAAAATGCATACTGGTATGTATTTACGTGTGTATGTATGTACATAGGTGTGTATTTGTGCTTATTGAATTTGCAGCTTTCTGTGGCTCACAGTACTGATTTATCCAGAGAGCATCAGCAGCAAGTTGACTTGACCCCACTCATTCATTTTAGCTGTGAGGTTTTTAGATATGCGGATTTATATATGAAAATTCCTCATAATTTATTTCTTCTGTTATAATGTATTTCTTCGGTTTTGGGCCTGAAGACATTGTTATTGCAGAATAGCACAATATTTTAAGAAAGATTGTTAAACCAACTGAAATAATGTAGCTTTTCTTGAGCATTGAAGCATTGTGAGAATGTTTTATAGGAACCCAGTGATTCAGAAATGTAAGCTGTTGAAGATTTTTGCCTCATTCTCCTAGCTGCTATTGAAAACAGACATTTTTGAATTTTATATGTGATATTTTTCCTGCCCATCTGGAAATGAAGGCTCAGATATTTATACTCAGCTCAGAAGTAAGTTTAAATTAATCTCACACATTACAGGCTAAACTCATGACTCACATGGACACAAAAAGCTAATAAATGTTCTCATGTCTGTGCTACTTGGAGTTAGATAGTGAGAGAGTGAGAGAGTGAGGGTGAGATAGTGAGGGAGTAGGGTAGTGCTGGAATGGGGTCTGTCTGATGCAACCTGCTAGACTAGAGAGTTCTGAGTCACTAGACCCCAATACTGCTGCTGCTCCTCAGAGAAACACTGGCTCTTAATCACTGCTTACATTAAGTATGCTCCTAAAGGTCTCTCTCTCCCTGCCTTTCTGTCTCCCAACTGTCTATCTCTGTGTGTGTGTGTGTGTGTGTGTGTGTGTGTGTGTGTGTGTGTGTGTGTGTGTGTGTGTGTGTGTTGTGTGTGTGTGTGTGTGTGTGTGTGTGTGTGTGTGTGTGTGTGTGTGTGTGTGTGTGTGTGTGTGCGCGCGCGTGTGTATTGGAGTGGTGTATTTAGAGCTCTCTTCCTCCTGGTGGCCCGTGCTGCACGTGACTCCAGTGTTGTGAGTTGTGAGTTGAACACTAGCTCTAATGATAGTCTGTGAGGAGTGAGTGAGTGGGGAGGACCAGGCCTGCACTCAGCTAGTGCAGCTGGGGCTGTCTGGACACTCTTGATTGGTAGGAACAGGAGTGGGAGTGGGAGTGGGAGTGGGAGTGTGTCTGCCCACAGCACACAGACTTGACAGACCCACACACACCTCCTGCTCATTACAGCTGCACCCTGGATGGAGAGGCAGATGACCAGTGAGAGAGAGAGAGAAGAAGAGAGGGAGGGAGAGAATGAAAGTAGAGAGAGAGAGAGAGAGAGAGAGAGAGAGAGAGAGAGAGAGAGAGGGTGGGAGAGTAAAAAAGATATGCCCTGATCAATAATTCAAGGAGGGAGGAATATTATAAATAGTTCATGATACATAGGACAGTCAGAGTGCTGTGTATGATCCCAGGTGTCACACAAGGTCAGTGTGTGTGTGTGTGTGTGTGTGTGTGTGTGTGTGTGTGTGTGTGTTTGTGAATATAGAGTGTGTGTACACGTGTGCTAAGTAAGCATGTTTGCATGTCCCATGAGTACTGTGTGTGTGTGTGCTATAGATAGTTGCGTTTCTCCAGCATCAGGGATTTTGTTTATAGCTCTCCTCCTCTAGCCTCTAGCATGTGGCCCCAGTAGAGAATGAATGTGTTGTGTGTGTTGATGCTGGCCTGTGTCAAGTTGTGTGTTGACAGTGACCTTTGTGTGTGTTTTTCATGGTGTGTGTGTGTGTGTGTGTGTGTGTGTGTGTGTGTGTGTGTGTGTGTGTGTGTGAGAGAGTGTGTGTTTGTGTGTTTTTGTGTGTGTGTGTGTGTGTGTGTGTGTGTGTGTGTGTGTGTGTGTGTGTGTGTGTGTGTGAGAGAGTGTGTGTTTGTGTGTTTTTGTGTGTGTGTGTGTGTGTGTGTGTGTGTGTGTGTGTGTGTATGTGTGTGTGTGTGTGTGTGTGTGAGAATGCAGCAAACACAGACGTGGGGCTGTTGCACCTCCGCTAATGACGGGCCCATGGCTGCCCTGCCTGCCCTGCCCTAGTGCTGCAGTAGAGCTGTAATTATGCCACTGTGTCTCGGGGACTTTGGGAATAGGGGCTTTTTTTAGACCGTTATCACAGGGACACACGCACACACACACATACTCACAGACGAGCTCAGAGTGATGAGTCAGACATATATGTCAGAGCTTCAGGCCCTCAGCATTTTCCCTCTTCACTTCTTATGCATACTCCCTCTCTCTCTCTCTCTCT
>JAODXP020000013.1:8599324-8606824 GCA_027497455.2 Sardinella longiceps
ACACGTCCCCTCAGGCTAAACATTAAGCACCTATTGGGAAAAAAAACTGCATTTGAGGAAAAAGCCTTACCCAAGACCATAACTCTTTCTGTTGGGGAGATGAAATATTTAACGAGTGATTTTATAACTTTGTAGAGCAGTGCAGAGCAATGTGTGCTTTTTTTCCCCATTTAGTCAGGTTTTGGTTTTTAGAGTAAGAAAACTTTGCTTCAGATTCATTTGGTTCATATTCATCATGGCATTTAACTAAGACTACCATATGGTTGCATACAGTTGCATACAGTATATGCATATATTCTAGATAGGGAATTTATCAGCAGTAAAAACATGTTTTGAAACTTTAAAAAGCTCTTTGTCCTCTACTTTGAGAGAGTGCCATTGGCAGAAGGCACACCAGAGCTCCCAGGTTCCAGAGGTCCCAAGCTTGTACTCTCTCTGCCCTCTCTTGTTTTACCAGCATCACTGCAGTGGCTGTTTGGGTTCCAAGTTTGTTTCTTCCCGTCAGCTCTTCCAGAACTGATGTATTGCCAACAGTGACACATCCACATCTTGTTCCCGCTGCTTCAGTAATCTCTGTAATGTACCTCTGACCACAGCATTTCCTGCTCACACAGCCCCCGCCCCCTCCCCCCAGTGAATGTGATTGGCTGTTTGGCTTGATGGATGGGCGCTACTGGGCGGTTAAGTGGTGAGCAGGTTCAGACGAGGGGCTTAAGGCTTAAAGCCCATGGATGAGTCAGGCAGTAGTGAGATCACGCCTCTTCTCGCCATGATGACATCACAGTTGTAAAATCATACGTCAAGGTGACATCATAGTTGCAGTAATAAAATTGTCAAGGTTACATTTTGAACCCTTATAGGTTTCTCGCTTTTCTCATTTCGCTGTCTGGACACACACACACACACACACACACACACACACACACACACACACACACACACACACACACACACACACACACAGACTTATACTGAGACAGGCTTATACTGAGATACACACACATGCCATATTTTAATATTGGTGCAAGTTTTTCCTCCATTTGTAGATATATAGATAGATAGATAGATAGATAGATAGATAGATAGATAGATAGATAGAAATGCGTTTTCTAGTAACAGCACGAAGAATGTCTAAATTGCAAAAGTTACCTGTCACATGATTATTTTAGCCCTATTTTGGCAATCAATCAAATGTTGCTGTTTGGCAGTGAAAGCAAAACTATGGACTACTGAAGTACTCTTTTTCTAGTGAGCCACATCAGAAGGTCAGAGAACAGAAGAGCCTTTTCTATGGCTCTCAGAAAATATAGAAAACAGCACACAACAATAGCAAAAAATGGTCGTAAATCCACTTACAGTAAACATTGTAAACTTGATTCAGTCTGCTTTCTGCTTTGGCACATTTTAGTGATGCTTTTTGACCCTGAATTCACCCTAGTGTCCCCCCTGCCCCTGGTGACAGGGTGGTGCAATCTTCGGCCTTGGTGGCTCAGAAGGGCATCCCCGCCCCCCAACACCCCCCTTCCCTTCCTCCCCTCCCTGTCCCTGCGGCCAAAACACACAAACTATGACCTTAAATTCAGCCTTTTTTGCTTCTCTGCAAATGAAGCCATTTCAGGGGCTTGACCTGGAGACAAAAGACATTGAGTGAGAACACACACACACACACACACACACACACACACACACACACACACACATAGACAGAGAGAGAGAGAGAGGCCAAATGCTGTGGATGTAGACATGAGTGTTTCAATGTGAGTGTAATATGTGTGAATGCATGTGTATGTGTACACTGAGTGTAGACTGTGAGCAGAGACAATGGAATGAGAAAGAGAGAGAGAGAAAAAGATGGAGAGAGGGGGAGGGGGAGAGAGTGTGTGGTGTGTGTGTGTGTGTGTGTGTGTGTGTGTGTGTGTGTGTGTGTGTGTGTGTGTGTGTGCTTGAAGCCCAGACTGCGCTGTCAGGAATAGGCTACTGATGCTTTCAGACAGCTGAAGTAAATAAAATACAGGAATTGTGACCCTCATCCAGTCAGCCCCCAACACAGACAATGCACACACATAAACACACACACACACACACACATGCACGCACGCACACACACAGATACACCTAATCACACAAGACAGATACTTATCTTTTGGCACTCACCGAAGGTGTGTGTGTGTGTGTGTGTGTGTGTGTGTGTGTGTGTGTGTGTGTGTGTGTGTGTGTGTGTGTGTGTGTGTGTATGTGTGTGTATGAGTGTGTGTTTACCACAGCACTGTGCATATGCAGTATGTAGGCCCTCTCTGATGTCATGAATTTGAGATCTAGTTTGGCTTGGGTTTCTTGCATACTGAACATATTCTCATTAGTGGTGGAGATGGGCAGAGTTTCTTTGTCGGTACAGTACACTTGTCAATCAGATGGGATCCACACAGACTTGCTAGAAATATCCCAGCCATTCTCATACTTGTGGCTTTCATACCCATTACCCAATACTGCAATCATCTCTGACAATTACTGGAACTGCAAGGACACGGGGTTTGTTGTTTCGATTTTTTTTTTTTTTTGCTTGTGTGTTTTTTGTTTGTTTGTTTTGTTTTGTTTTGTTTTGTTTTGTTTTTGTTTTCTGGCACAGATGTCACAAGGCCAACACTTTCTCTGAGCTGGCGCGTGTTTGTCACCGACCACAGGGGCCCTTTTAAGCAGCTTGACGCAGCCCCACAGATGCCCCAGCAGAAATGCAGGTCGATCTGTCACACCAGAGCCAGTCGCAGACGCAGACACAGACGTAGACACAGAGACAGAGACAGGCCAGCCTGCCTGCCTGCCTTGCCCTGCCCTCCCCTCCCCTCCCTGGGCGCCATAGTAACCACACTCTCCAGAGACGCCTGCCTGCCCGACTGCCTGCCTGCCTATCAGAATGACCAGCGCCTCAGCCAGTTCTTTGACGCAACTCTATGGAGACAGGAAGTGATGCGTGTCATTTATGTGCAAAGCCTTCTGAGAAGAAATGTTTAACTATATGCCCATAAATGTGAATACTTTTGTTGGATCGGTTTATATTGATCGCAGGAACCACAAAGTCAATCCAAAAGATGCAGACGTATTGCAAGCTATAATTAGACGGAAAGTTATTGACAATCAGATGCCTACTATTTCCTCATAAGAAACCTAAAGCTACTGATTATGCATAATAGTTTTTCATTAATGCAAGGTGAGAAAGGGAAGTTTTCACTTTAAATGATGTGAAAGAATAATTGGAGCATTGTAACCTTATCATATAGAGGTAATTCTCAGGGGAACACAGAACCTCTCCTTGGGCAGACGTTTGTGAGAGTTTATTATTAGCCTCATAATTAGAAACATGGGCATAGTAAGGGTCAGACTGTTGTAGATTGACGCTGATTTATTACCACTCCTTGTAATTACCACACAATAGCAGGCATCATCGCAGCCTCTGGAAAGTGTCAGATTAGAAACAAGGTGAGGAAAAAGTGCTGTAGTGTTTGCCAGCTGAAGTATCCACTGAAGTATTTTAAAATGAAAGGCAGTCACGTCTCTTCTGGATGAGCTCCAAGACTCCCTGCCCTCTCCTCTCCTCTCCGCTCCTCTCTTCTCCTCTCCTCTCCTCTCCTCCCTGCCTGGCTGGTCAGTTGGCTGTCTGACCGCTCCTAACACTGTTCCTGCTGCTCTTAACACTGGGCCTGGTCTTAATGACAGGCTGGAGCCCATGTTACTCCACAGGACCAGCTTAACCTCTGATCCATCACTGCCTGGGTCTGATGGTCTGCTGTTTCTAGAAGGGTCTGGTGGTTATTCATGACAGACAGTCTGACATTCTACATTCTTTCTGTATTTTTAATAGCCTGACATAGCCCGCCCATAATACTGCTGTTCATCCGTATTCATGGTCTGGATGTTATTTAACCTGGCGCGATTACAGGGCGGTGGGGGTGGGGGTGGGGGACATTCATTTCTGGTTTGAAACGATTGGACAGCTCGTCTAATCAGCTTCGCTTATTGGTCGGTTGTCTCTCTACCGATGTAAACCCGCCCCAGAAGACAGTCCCCAGACCACGAATACGGATGAACATTCGTATTATGGGCGGGCTATGTCAGGCTATATTTTTAAGGTTTTTTTAGTCTTTATTGACAGGCCAGTGGATAGCAAATAGAGAGCAGTTGGAGTTAGATAGCTGTGGAAATGGCCGCAGGCTGAATTGGAACCTGAGTCCCTGTGCAGACACCTGGATCCTGCATGTTAAAGGAGAGCTGCAGTCATGAATGCTACCCCTAGGCCTAGACATTACTCTCAGGAATCACTCTGCAGGTCAGGCTAAGACTGCAGAAGCTTCTCCTTGTGCCTGGAATAATAAAGTTTATCTTTTGTAAAATGGTGAACTCTGCCAGCCCCACTCCCAATTATTGGACTGGGAAACATGTCAGCTACTTCTGTATCCTCATCTTATTTATTTTTCCTTGCATTGCTTGTTAACATGTATTTTTAATACATGGTGTGGAGTAGCTTATGTATGTATGTATGAATGTATGTATGTATGTATATACAATACAGTATGCATGAGGGGTGCAGTGGACCTTAGCGCCTTGGCCAGTAGCTTAGCAGTCTCAGCTCAGGCACTGTAGTTACTAATGAGGCAGCCGTTCCTCTGGCTGCTCCCCTTCTTTGCCCTTCTCTCCTCTCCACTCTTCTCTTCTCTTTTCTCTTCTCCTTACTTCTCCTCTCTTTTTGTCTCCTCTCTTCTTTTCTCATCTCCACTTTTCTCCTCTCCTCTCCTCTCCTCTTCTCTCCTCTCTTCTCTTCTCTTCTCTTCTCCTCACTTCTGTCTTTTTGTCTGCTCTCCTCACTTCTCTTCTCTTCTCTTCTCTTCTCCTCTCCTCTCCTCCATAACTCCTTGACTGGCCGGCTGCTGATTGAATGGGCCTGTGCTCCCTGGCTCAGGCCTGGATGATCCTTCATTTCCTCTGGGTAATCCGCTGCCGGGCCGGCCCCACGTGACCCCATTCAAGGAGTCCCAGGGGATTGACCCACATACCTGATGACTGGCGGGAGCCCCAAGGCGCCCGCGCTTGCGGACAGGGCAGCTGGGGTAGAGCTGGGCGGGGCAGGGCTGGACAGGGTGGGGCTTGGCAGTGGGGTGGGGCATCCTCACATGGATACAGTATCCATGGATACAGTATTCCTGTTTATGTATTCATATAGACATACTAATATGCCTGGATCTGCACTTTATTCAGCTTACATATTCATGTGCATGACCACACACACACACACACACACACACACACACACACACACACACACACACACACACACACACACACACACACCCAAATATAGGCCTACACATGCAGGGTAAGAGCAGGGTTGACATTGGGCCATATTACAGGCAATGACACTCTGTGAATCTGAGATAATGCTGAAAGGATAACACATAAACACACACACACACATAGACACACACACACACACACACACACACACACACACACACACACACACACACAAATGTAGTACTGTAATCTGCATAGTTCGAGGGGCTGTTGCTACACAAACAGACACCACACACACCCATTTATTTCTGTGTGCAGTAGGAGATGCGATGTCCAACTAATAACCTTGAGTGTCCACTGACAAATGAGGCCCCTCAATCTTGAGCTCTGAGATAAACTGGGCTTAAGACTCACTGTGCCTCTCTCCCCCTTTCCTGAACTCCAGCCCCTAAGCAGTTGGGAGGAACACACCTTTGCTTTTCCACCTGTCTTGTATTTCTATATTTTTCTAACTTTTTTATTTATTATAAGATTACTATTTATGGTTGATTGATGGAGACTGGGACTGCAAACTTAATTGCCCACTGATGGGGTTAATAAAGTTTTCTGAATCTGAATCTGCAATCCCAAATGTTCAAATAGTGTGTCTCCTGAGGATCCTGGTCTCTGCAGTCCTGTCTCTTGCTGCTCCCTCTGTGAAGGATTGGAGGAGTCCCTTTCTTTTCCCTCTGCTGCCATTGGCCTTCACGAAGCAGGGATATCTGTCTGTCTCTTTTGGAGTTGTTCTCTAGGACTGTGACATCTCTGGAATCACTTTTTGAAAAGTTTTTTTTTCCCTGTCAAAAATGTACTTAGTCTATTTGGATGGTGATGGGCTCGATGACTTTGTTCATTCAGGATATCTGAACATATAACACATTGTAATCATTTTCATAATATCGTACATGTTTTTTTTTTTTTTTCAACATTGTTATTATACCTGGTGTGCTCAGGTCAAAATTGTCCACGTCCAGAGAAAATACATGCTTGGTACCTAAAAATGGTAGCATATTGGATGGGATTTTTGTATTTAGTGGTATTGGTAGTATGACTGTAGTATTCAGGCCATCCCTGCAGAATGGAGTGATGGACGGAGGTGTCATGTTGATACTTGAGCACATGAGTGTCCTGTGCTTTGTGTGTGAGCACCTAATGATGGGTGACATTTCAATCACCCAGCATGGGAACCAGAAGAGCCCACTGCACAAACAACATGGGGGGGGGGGACTCCCGATGAGCATACTCTCTGTGGAGATATTTCTCTCTCTCTCTCTCTCTCTCTCTCTCTCTCTCTCTCTCTCTCTCTCTCTCTCTCGTTCTCTCTCTCTCTGTGTGTGGGTGTGGGTGTGTGATGTGTTTTTGTTTGATAATGTGTTTGTGTTTTGGCTTGGGGAAAAATATGTGAGGGATGACATGCTTGGATGAAAAATGTGGGATGTGTGTGTGGGGTGTGTGTGTGTGTGTGTGTGTGTGTGTGTGTGTGTGTGTGTGTGTGTGTGTGTGATTGCTAGAGTAATGTGCCGTGCTGCACACATTTCAGTAACGTGACTGTCCTCAACATGGCTCACTCTCTTACTCCCCCTATAGGCTGTGATGAGAACTACATAAAACCCAGTTGTATATGATGATGGTCTCTAAGCTCCCAAGCTCATTATTTACATCGAAAATAGAGCTCGGAATAGACAGTAATTTGATTTAGCTTGTCTGATTCTTTTTGTTACAAGACTTAACAGTATGTCTGCGATATTATGCTACCACTCTGTCTTCATTAATGCAATATGCAGAACTAGAACAATTAAACTGAAATAATGACGGTCTCCCATCTGTCTCATCTCAAGGAGATAATTAGCAGATGAAGAGAGATACCGATACTGAGAGATAAAAGAGACAGGTATTTGAAAACAGTGGAGCCAGCATCAGATCATCTGTCAGTCTCTCTCGCTCTCCCTCTCTCTCTCTCCCTCTCTCTTTCCATCTTTCCATCCTTCACTCTCTCTCTATTTCTCGCACAAACACACACACACACACACACACACACACACACACACACACACACACACACACACACACACACACACACACACACACACACACACACACACACACACACACACAGAGCCATGGCACTGGTACACACAAACAAACATACGGATAAGGACAGGTCTCATTTTTTTCTTG
>JAODXP020000013.1:8611824-8664324 GCA_027497455.2 Sardinella longiceps
TGTGTGTGTGTGTGTGTGTGTGTGTGTGTGTGTGTGTGTGTGTGTGTGTGTGTGTGTGTGTGTGTGTGTGGGAGAGAGAGAGAGAGAGAGAGAGAGAGAGAGAGAGAGAGAGAGAGAGAGAGAGCACAAGAGATGAAGATAACAGTAAAGATGGTGAAAACAACAGCGAGAGGAAGATGAATGTCTCCGTAATTAATAAGCCTCACATCCATGTGTTACTCACACTTTTTTTAAACACATTTTTACACACACTGTAAGCTTGTTATGTCTAACAGCAAATATCAAGCAGAAACTAATTACTTTTACAAGTGTCTTGTTCTGGTTCTATGTGACAGTGAGCTGCAGTAGTATCTACTTTTCTTCTTTTCAGATGGTACTGGTTGCTTTTATAGGGAACGCAAAAAGATAAGACGGAAGTTTCTTTTTCTCTGTGACTGGTAGATGTATGGCTCTTTAATTCAATTGCCCTGTGGGAATGGCTACATTATTTGTGAGGGTTAAGACAGCGCTGATGGCAATCTTATAAATCTTTCCCTGTTAGTCAGTCCTGCTGGGTCTGGTGTTTCCTGTCGCTGGAGGTCTTTCTGTGAATTGGCCTGTTAAAAAGCATCTCTGTTACAGCTCTACACTGTCCTAAGAAAGATGTTTCATTTTAGAGATTCAAAGCATGTCTGTCCTTCACCAGTGTTCTATGGGATGATTTATCATTGAAATACAAGACACTTTAATTTACACAATTTTTACTGCCCATGAGAGGTCAGCTATATTTATCTCACAGGAATTTTTTTTACCCCATTCATGTCTTTGATTTTCTGTTCTAGGGGGGAGTATTATTATTACTGTTGGAAAAAGAATGTCAGTGCTTGTTTGCCAAGGTACCACTCCCCTGGTAGTGCATCATAAACAACTGATTTGGCTGTGAGAAGATTTTTATGTTTATTTGATTTTTCAATGTTTTCCAATTTGCACATGCACCAGAATTTTTTTTAGTCAGTCATTACGACTTGATGTTTCGTGCATGCAAAGGCAGCTAAGGCATCTGTGGTATCAAAACAACCTTGAGCAGATCAAGACTACACAATTTTATTTATAACCAGCTCTCCTATAGTGTAATGTTTCAAGACTCCACACTTACTACAACAGGAAAAAGACCTGGGGATGTGTATACACATTTTTCATTTTATACATGTACAATCACATTAACTACAGCTAATGTGGTGTATACCACCTCAGATATATGTTATCCTACATCTGGGAACATATTAAGCGTTTGTATTTTAACACAGAACTTTACCGATAATTTGGGATGATATACAGTATTTCCCTTCTTCAGCTCCAGTATACAAACAGAGCCAGAAATATTTCCCCCTTTCCAACAGACAGACCCCTAAACATTCTTAACATAACATTTTGTAATTATTTAACTTCTTATAACTCTCACAGGCAAATAAAGAGTGCTCTGAGAAGGTTACCCTTGTATATATATGGAATAAATGATCACCAGCATTTTACCATACCTGTCTAAGCGTCACATAATATATTGGAAGCAACTGCTCTGTCAGCATACTTAGTTTGGAATAATTTTTAATCACCAATTACCACAGTATATAATATAATTTATTTCACACAGATGATATGCTGATATCTCCTCCGATGGTGGCTGTAAATGATCACTTTCTGATCGTACAGTACTGCCTCATTTATATCAGTGTTCACATAAAGGTCAGTGTCAAACACGTCCCCCTTACACAGACTCAGCAGGCTGGCTGCATGATAAGTCCCTATTCTTGGCTGTGTCCCAAGACTGCTGCTTTCCTTTGCGGCTCATCCCTTTGAAACTTACTCTGTTAGCAACCACAGAGATAAAACAGGAAATGTGAGAGTATAAAGGCGATCACTTCATGTTTTAGAGCGGCATTTCCTTCCAAATGTGAGTGATGCTGAAATGTTTCAGTGTTATACTCAGATTATCCCTGAATGCCAGGGGAAAATTTGGAATTTCCTCAATTTCTGTTGGAGTCACTAATAGGCCCAGAAAAAAAAAAAAAACATATCAAAAGTGATCATATCAACGTGAGCTATGCATACAGTATAGAGGAGTTTATCAAGTTTTAATTGCCAGGGCCAGTGTTGACACAGCTAGTAAGTAAACCCAACATACCTCAGTAGGAGACCATGACTGTCGTCATGCAACCTGCAATTAAAGTGAAATATACTCCAATCAGCCAAGTGTTTTCAGACTGTGTGCATTCAAAAACGAGCGGAGAACTGGTTCATAAAGCTCATTAGTGTTGATCTCTAGTATGAAATCTGGCTATATTTCATCACTGATAAGGATTGCTTTACATTGAACTGGTTTAGGTACATTGCTGTTTGTGTGGCTTCATTGCTTCACCGATAAGGGGAATTGCTTCAACATGAATTATAACAATTCTGTGGAAAGTGGACCGTTTTTCACAGTTAGCACCAATAGAATGGTAAAAGGGTATTTTTTGTTAAATGAATAATTATATAAACTATGAAATCTGTTATATTCATCTGCAGAGGTTCCATGAGACAATTACACAAAATGTACAACTATGCTAGCTCACGTTCTCTCACATACCTGGTTGTATAGTATCTCTGCTTCACTGATGTGGGTAATTGATTCAATATGAATTGTGATGTGAAACCTCTCTGTTCTGTTTCAGAAAAAAGAATGGCTTTGTCTGACTTGCCAGACACAGAGAGCCATGTCGGGAGCCTTGGGAGAACCTCCAGCCCCTGTCCCTCAGCCAATGGGATCCCCAGGACCCCCAGGTTCAGCCAATCAGCAGCAACGAGGCCCTGGTCAGCAAGGAGGAGTAAAGCCCACAGGCCCCCAACAGCACAAACCCCCTGGTGCCCAAGTAAGTGGATCTCACCCACCGGCAAAGCAGGTGGCCTCCCCAAATAAGGGTCTGGCCCAGCAACAACCCAACAAAGCAGCACCTTCACCAAAGGAGACCCGGAAGCAACAACAGCAACCCAGTGTAAAACCAAAAGTAGAAAAAGAAGGGGTTAAAGCTTCTTCTAAAAAGGGGACTTCAGATGTTACCAGCATAGTGAAAGAACAAAAGAAAACCAGTGACATGCAGAAGTCTAAACACCATGACGTGAGTGACTACCAGTGTCCTCCTGACTGCATGGTCTGCATGGTCATCGTCACTCTTAAGTGGGGTACATTAAGCATGTTGCTGTTTTAGTTTTTTCAGTGTACTGAATTTTTTTCCAAATATTGTATTTGCATCATCTGTTCAGTCGTCACCAAATGTAGTCATCTACATTGCTTCACCTAGTTGTTAAGCATGGTCATTGCACTCCCATAAAAAACTAATTCCTTTATAAAAAATAATCTTGTCTCATACAGGCATCTGTTTACTAATACCATGGTTCCTAACCCATCAACAACTTCAGTGGTTTGCAATGCACAATTGCATTGCAATTGGTTGCATTACAACCAATAAAGTCGCTAAATTTGTTAGCAACTATGGGAAAGATACCCCAGGTCATTAACTCATCCCCTGATGTCATAACTGTTTTGACTACAGCTTTGCTGAGTCATATCACCATACAAGTATCTATCATTGTATTGAGCATGATGTTGTTATAGTGTTGTTTTTCTAGCGTAAATTATCTCAGCGTTATGAATATTGACTAAGAAAATAGTCAGTACATCTCTGAGATTACTTTTCTTCTCTCTCTCTCATTATAGGACTCAAATAAATCTAGTACACAGAGCCTGAGTGACACAGGGTACTCCTCTGATGGCATCTCTAGCTCCCATAGTGAAATCACAGGACTGATACAGGAGGAAGGGGTGAAGCTGAATGAAAGAGGGCAACCTATCAATCAAGGCAGCCCCCCAAGCCCATCGGAACTCACCAAGCTAGAGAGCTCTATGAGACCCCTCTTAGAGTCAAAAGGCACCACAGACCAGAGCAAAATACAAGATGACCAACAGAGGCCTGGCTCCCTGACCATTTCAAAAGAGCAACGCTATGATTCTGACGAAGCGCGTGAGGCATCCTCAGATGAACTCAGTTGCAAACTGCGTCATGACTACGTAGAGGACAGCAGTGAGAGTGGACTCTCTCCACTGCCATCTCGGCAGAAGAAATCACAGAAAGAGATGAGTGATGAGGAGTTCATGAGAAGGCAGATAATGGAAATGAGTGCAGATGAAGAGGAGACAGGTGAAGGTGATGGACATGGTCTGCAAAAAACGAAAAAGAGTCAGAAACAAAGTGGAGATGCTGCAAAAGACAAGCGACGACTCACTCAGCATTCCAGCAGTTTTGAAGAGGACACCAAAGGTGCTGATGGTGCATATGGGGACGGCGGTGATGGTGTTGTGGCAGGGGGCCTAAGACGATTCAAGACCATCGAGTTGAACAACACAAACAGCTACAACCGTGACATTGAGCTTAACACCGGACATGACCTCAGGGAGCCAGAACTTGAGATGGAGAGTCTGACAGGGTCTCCAGAGGAGAGGTCTAGAGGAGAATACTCATCAACTCTGCCAGCCACCACTCCCAGCTACACTTCAGGTACCTCTCCCACATCTGTATCTTCCATGGAGGATGATAGCGATAGCAGTCCTAGCCGAAGGCAAAGGTTAGAGGAAGCAAAACAGCAGAGGAAAGCTCGGCATCGCTCCCATGGTCCACTCTTGCCCACCATTGAGGACTCATCTGAGGAAGATGAATTGAGGGAAGAAGAAGAACTCCTGAGAGAGCAAGAGAAAATGAGAGACTTGGAGCAGCAGAGGATCCGTAGCACTGCTAGGAAAACCAAACGTGACAAAGAAGAGCTCAGAGCACAAAGACGAAGAGAGAGATCCAAAACGCCCCCTAGTAATCTATCCCCAATAGAGGATGCTTCCCCAACAGAGGAGCTAAGGCAAGCTGCTGAGATGGAGGAGCTTCACAGGTCATCCTGCTCTGAGTATTCACCCTCAATGGATTCAGAGGCAGAGGGCTTTGAGGTTGGGGGTACGAAGATCTACAAGTCTGGCAACCTACCCACATTTATGTCTTTATACTCTCCCACAGAAAAACCCTCAGCAACATCGCCTTCTGCTGCTGATAAATCACTGAAAAGTGCTGAGGAGGTTTATGAGGAAATGATGAGGAAAGCAGAAATGATGCATAGGCAAGGCCACCAACCTGCAGCTCAGCCACATAGTGGTCATGGATCACCTCAAGTAAGCAGAGACAAACAACATCTCGATGCAGAAACAACAGTTTTGACACCAGGCTCAAGTCCTACCCAGATCGCAGCTCCTGTATCACTACGTGACCCAAGTGGTGCTGGACGTGGGGCCCCAGGACCTCATGCACCTCAGCAGTCCAGAGGCCCACCAACAACTGCAACAGGCCCGCAGCACAATGTTCGGCAGCCAGGTATGGTTGCTGGAATGACAGGTAGAATAGCAGAGATGACACAAGCCTATAGTGGCCAGAGAGATCCCAGAACTGCTAGTCAGGGAACACCTCAAGGCTCAGCACCTGATGCTGGTGCATCCAGTTTGTCAACAAAGGTGTTTTCATATTTTAAAGGCCCCAGTCCCCCAGGTTCTCCTTCTGCTTCACCTACACAGAGTCCCACTCGGGCCCCTGCACCCACTACACATGGTGCTCCTGCTTCCACAGCACCATCACAGGGCTCCCACATACCGCAACGAACTGGAGCTCCACGTCTGTCAAGACAACAGTCCTCCCAGGATTCGCCATCCAGGACCCCTGAAACCACTAGCCCTGCAAGACCAATGACCGTAAACTCCTCTACCTCTCCTTTGTCCTCACCAACAAGACGTCAGCTGCCAACGCTCCCTTCACAGACTCCAGCATCGAGTTCTCCAACATCCCCTCAGTCCCACCCCACTTACCACTCTCAACCTGGTTTACAAAGAGCCCAAACCGCAGAAAGAGTTAGTGTTGGTATGAGCACAGTAACCACTACAACTTCCTATAGCCGTGGCCCCTCGCCTTCAGAAAGCATATCACTTTGTCGAATCTCAACTGTTCCAGGAACATCAAGGGTGGTAGAACAGAATCAAATGCCGGCAGGTAGTAATATTGTGGACCTAAGAGCTATGAAGCCTACTCCAATCATTATGACAGATCAAGGCATGGACCTGACCTCCCTGGCATCAGACACAAGACGATATTCCCTTGGTTCAGAGAACACCCCCACTCGTCTCACTGCAGTTCAGCCCTTGATAATGAATCTGAATTCACAGGAGCAGACTTATACAGGACCGACAACCCCAACAACAGTTAGCGTGACAGTAGCAGCTTCAATGTTCATGTCTCAGCCAAAGCAACCTGTGATATATGGAGACCCCCTTCAGAATCGCGTTGACTTTGGGCAAGGGGTTGGAGCTCCTGTTTGTCTGACTCAGACCAAGCCCGACCCAGTCATCCCAAAAATCGATGCCTGTTTGGAAGATTTAGGCATCCAACAACAAGAGTTACAAAGGCAACAACATAAACTTCAACAGCAGCAGCAACTCCTTGAACAGCAGCTGCAGCAGCATCAGCATGCATCAACTTTTGCTCGCTACAACTTGGCAAATCAAGTCCAGCCAATACTATTAAAGAAAGATCTGGTAGTAAGCCAAGCCAGCACTGGAAATGCAGTTACTGTCAGTGCCATCCCCAGAGTGTCTCCCCTTCCCCCACAGCACTCTCCTGGTTCTTCTGGCTCTGCGTCTGCCTCTCCAACTCTTCCACATGACATATATGGCGGGGTGGCCTTGGAACTGAAAAACAAGCCAACAGTTGTGAATCTCTCAACGGGTAAGCCCCATGTCATGATGGTGCAGCTTGATGACAGTAATGCTTCCCAAGGGTCTACAGTGACACAACTTGTAAAACAAGAAGAACCTCCTCCTCCACCACCTGCACCTGAAGTTCTTGATCTCACTGGACCACAAATAAAATCTGAAAACCAGGTTGCTTGCTGTGATGTTGTCTACAAACTGCCATTTGCTGCAGGCTGCACAGGTTCCCTTGTCCAGAGACCCAAGGTAGGACCCACAGACCAGAACCCCACAGGTGAACCCTCTCAGGCACCTCACCCTGTTCCATCTCAAAATCCTGGTCCTGGGCAGCAACCTCAGCCAGCTGCTGTTCAAGGGCCAATCAGTGAACAGCAGAAACATTACAATACCTTGCCTGCTCCTGGACGCCTTCAGCCATCAATGTCAGACACTAATTTGGCAGATGCAGGACTTCAGTACTATCAAAGGGCTGACCCAGGCGATCTTGCTGTGGATTTGTCCGCTATGAAACAGGCATATGAACAAGGGTATATGGGGATGGGAGCACAGTATGGGTCCTACACAGACCTGCGACACCAAGGAGATGTTGCTGGCCCACCCTTACCCCTGAGAAGGTATGGGTCTATGTCCAATATCAATGCCGACTATGGCTACTCTTCTCGAGATATGGCTGGTTTTCAAGAGCCCAACCTTGCACAGTACAGTGCTACCACAGCCAGAGAGATTGGTAGGATGTGTGCCGCTCTTAACTCCATGGATCAGTTTGGAGGCCGTTATGCCAATAATCCTGAACTTCTCCAGTTTGCTGCTAGAACAGGAGGAGGCCCAGTAGGAAGACTCAATCTTCAACAAGGTTTGGCATCTATCAGAGCTAATCTAATGTATGGTCTTGATGGTAGACCCACTGCCCAAGGCCAAACACTTACCAACCTTATCAATGCCAGACAAGCAAGCCTAAGGGCACTGTATCCAACTGCCATGAGGGGACCTGATGGCATGACATATTCCACTATTAATACCCCGATAGCCTCCACGTTGCCAATCACTACCCAGCCTTCCTCTGTTCTGCGACCCATGGTACAAGGAGTGTATAGACCATATCCTCCTAGCAATGTGACTGCTGTACCCTTGGCTAGCCTCACCAGGTTGCCTCAAGTCACTCCAAGGATGCCTCTGACTTCACAAGGTCCTTATAGATATCCAGCTCCAAATCAATACCCAACAGCGATCCCTCCTCCTGCAAGCATCCAGTCAAGCACACCCACTCAAGAAGCACCTATGTACCTTGGAAAGCCTTCAGCGGCTGGATCTGTGAACACTGCCTCTACAGTCCCAGCTACCCAACCTGTTACACATTTGACATACACAAGTGGAATGTCAACCCAATCTACTGTACCATCCACTAACCAACTGGCACCCCCGTCTCACTTTCCAACTGAGCCACAAGGGCAGCCACAACCACAGACTCAAGGTTCTCAGCAAATACCATCACAAGTCCAATCTCAAGATTTCCCACAGGCATTAGGACAGACTCAGCCACCAAACGCAGCTGTCACAACTGGTGGGAATGCAGAAAAAGACAAAGAAGATGACCCTCTGAAGCAGCAACAAGACCAAGTATTGAATTTAGAGAGAGAGCGCATTGAGCTGGAGAAGCTTAGACAGCTGCGTTTGCAGGAGGAGCTTGAGAGGGATCGCCTTGAGCTTCAGCGTCACAGAGAGAAAGAGCAACTCCTTGTGCAGCGTGAGATCCAGGAACTGCAAAGCCTCAAGCACCAGGTCCTACATCAGCAACAACAGGAGAGGGAAACTCAGCTAGTCATGCAACGGGAACAGCTAGCTCAACAGCGAATGCAACTGGACCAGATCCAGTCTTTGCAGCAGCAGCTACAGCAGCAACTGGAGGAGCAGAAGAGGCAGAAAACAGCAGCAGTAGAGGCAGCCGCAGCTGCAGCAGCAGCTGAAGCCGCTGCAGCATCTGCTGCTGCCGCAGCTGCAGCCACCACTGCACAAGGAGCCATACAGGGTGTAATGGTTGGTGGCCAGTTTTGGCAGCAGTATGTAGATGGCCAACCAGTGCAAGCTGTGATCGCCTCCAGGTCTATCCCAAGCTCTGCCTCTGAGATGTCTCTGAAGAACAGTGAGGATGCCGGAGATGGAAGGGTGATCCGGAAGCAGAATTCAATGCCACGGCTTAGGGACGGCTCAGAGGAAGAGCATGTGAAGAGAATTGCTGACAGTTGTGTTCAGACAGACGATGAGGATGCTGATGACAGGTACATGGGGAGACGTAGGAGAAATAGACGCAACGTTGACTGTAGCGTTCAGACAGATGAGGAGGACCAGGGAGAGCTAGAGCAACCTGTTAGGCGCAGGAGGTCACGGATGACCAAGCACTCTGATTCCAGCACTGAAAACAAAGGTGATGCCGCATCTCGAGTCACCTCAAGCATTGCCATTCAAACTACCAACGACTCCTCATGCCAGACAGAGCCAGACCAGCTGGGCAGAGTCTCACCTGCCATCCATATAACCATGGCAGAGACATCAAAGGTAGAGCTTTTGCACTACATCTCTGCCCCAGAAAGAACTCAGAAAGGAGAGAGCCTGGCCTGCCAAACTGATCCTGAAGCCCAATCCCAGGGCGTGGTGGCACCACAACTCAGTGTTCCTACTACTGTCAGTCCGTATACCACCAGTCTGCAAATGGTTGGTTCAACCCAGTCCAAATTTGAGAGGAGAAAGCCAGACCCATTGGACATTGGCTACCAGCAAGCCCAGCAGCAGAACGAGTCCCCATCCCGCCAGCCTCCCAAGTCCCCACAGGTCCTGTACTCCCCAGTGTCCCCTCTGTCTCCACATCGCATGCTGGAGACCACCTTTGCCTCCAGTGAGAAACTCAACAAGGCCCATGTGACGCCACAGCAGAAGGCCTTCACTGCTGAGTCCCCTCAGAAGCACCAGTCTCTTCCAAGACCTATAAAGAGTGTGCAGCGCTCCATGTCCGACCCCAAGCCACTCAGCCCCACCTCAGAAGATCCTGCCAAGACCCGCTTCTCCATGTATTCAAATCAAACTCTACCCAGCAATCAGGTGAGTAGGAATTATTGCACACGATCAATATGTATGAGCCTTTCAGCACTATATGTTTACATTTCCATATTCCATAATGGATTCTTCACACACAACATACACACACACACACACACACACACACACATTCTCTCTCTCTCTCTCTCTCTCTCTCTCTCTCTCTCTCTCTCTCTCTCATTTTTACATGCAGGCACGCGTGCGCACACACACACACACACACACACACACACACACACACACACACACACACACACACACACACACACACGCCATGTGCTTCTCTGGCAAACCCTCTTACATGGCCAGAGGGAGACACAATGTGTGGGCTTCCTGGTGCTGCCCTGCTGTCTTTGGGCATGTTCAGCAGCTGGTCAGAGAGTATTCTCAGTCTCTAGCACTCAGTCTGCTGTCAGAGCGTGGAAAACACAGATCCTCATTTACATTCGGAATGGAGGTGAAAAGAGCACATAATGTTTATGTATTTGTTCAGCTATTCTTCACTAGTCCTCTGTGACAATTACTGAAATTGCGTTGTGGATATTTTCAACATCCACAATGGGTCAACGCATATCTTGAGTTTAGTAAGTAGTCTCTATATATTCAGTTGTATCTGATATAGTGCATGCTGACTTTTTTGATAGAAAATATATTTTGTTTGGACAAAAAGAAACACAATATGGTGATAGCTATGATGATTTTATGTGGAAGAATGATTTGGGATATATATATTTGAAGCCTTTTTTGAGAGGTCTGAGCTGCTGTTGTGTGGATAGATAACAAATCATTTACTTAAAATCCCTGTCATTTATTTATCACTGCCACATTGCAAGGACTATTCAAGTTACTAATAGCAGGTGTAACGATTAACTAGTGAAATTATATTCCAAAATTAACTGCAGACTTTTGAATAATCTTAGTGGTTGTTTGACCGTGTGCATTGTTGTGTACAAGACAGTGTACAGTGAAGTGGAAAGTGTAGTCTACACTGCATGTGGTTGTTTACAGTATAATGTAGTGTAGTCACTTTAACAATTTTTTAGTACTTTTAAAGAATATATCTGGTCAACTCATCACACATCAGACTATATACAGGACACCAATATTTATCGCTGTTATTTTCCAAACTGTGTGACTTTACAATTTTCAGAAAATGTTTTCATCGTGCATGGTGCTCATACTAGTGTACCAATTTAATGGTCAACCCTCCCTGACATCTCTGTTCTCCAGATGGCTACCCTGCAGCAGCAGCAGCAGAATTCGCTGATGAGGAAGGTGAAGAGGACTCTACCCAGCCCTCCCCCGGATGAGTCACCGCTCCCTATAGTAACCCCCGCCATGACCCAGATGTATGGCTCTCCAGGCATGCCTCAGAGGGTGCTGCCAAGGCCATCAGCCCAGAGTGTCACCAAGGCAGGGCTTCTGCACGAGCTCAAAGCAGTGGAGCAGGAATCCTCCAAGCTCCGCAAGCAACAGGCTGAGCTTGAGGAGGAAGAGAAGGAGATTGACGCCAAGCTGAGGTATTTAGAACTGGGTATCAATCAGCGCAAAGAGACACGAGTGAAAGAGAGAGAGAGGAGAGAAGCCTACTTAAGATCCATGGGAGATCTGAGAGATTACATGTCTGACAGCGAGCTAAATAGTTTACAGATTGGTAATATTGGGGCTTTGTCTGGAAGCTATGAGGGTAACGGACTTCTGTCACGGCCCAGCACTGCACCAATGAACCAGTTCACCAGTGATCTGACGACAGCTTCTCAGTATCCTCCAACTTCCTCCTATGGCACATACCCTTACCCACAAAGCCAATCGACTGTCTCCCAGCAACCCACTGGAGCATATCATCAAATTGGCTTCCAGCCTCCACAGTACCCATCAGCCTCACAGCCCCAGCCAGGGACATTCCAGCCCCACCCGCAGCCCTCAACCTATCAGGCTCCAGGATCCTTCCCATCCCACAGCTACGGTCAGTCCACCTATCAGCCAGATATGACAAGCCACTCAGGTTTCCAACCTCCGCCAGGTTCATCGCAGACTCTGCCCTATCCAAGCCAGAACATGTCTTTCCAACCCACCGCAGAGATACTCACCGTACACCAGAGACCGCGTCAGACCTCGCTGGCTGACCTGGAGCAGAAGATGCCAACCAATTACGAGGTTATCAGCAATCCTGCAGTGTCTGTGGCCACCTCAGTTCAAGACACTGGTTTCAGTGGAGGCTATGCGTCCACCACCATGTCCAGCAGCTATGGCCAGTACAGAACTCCAGAGCAGACACTCTCTGACCGTATCCCCAGCCCAACATCAGGATATGGAACCGACGGTGTCTACACTACCAACCTGGAGCAAAACATCCCCAGAAACTATGTCATGATTGATGATATCAGTGAACTCACAAAAGAGAACATGGGTCCCCCTGTTGATAGTCTTGGGCATCCCACCACTGGTCGTTATGGCAGTGAGAATGGCCCCTCAACAAGGGGTAGTGGTTATGGTGAGGAGTATGACGATCCTTATGCAAGGACCAAGGGCAGCACGGGATACCATCAGCAAGGCGCAGTGGACAGCCACGGCAGGCCAACCACCACTTCAAGTTCGTCCTATTACTACGATGATTATAAACACTCTTCCAGTCGTGGGATGGGATCTCAGAGGCATTCCACCAAGAGTTTGGGTCCCGCTGTCGTCTCTTCCAAGCGCAGCAAGCACAGGAAACAAGGAATGGAACAAAAAGTGTCCAAGTTTTCACCAATTGAAGAAGCCAGGGATGTGGAGTCTGACCTTGCTTCTTATCCCATGACCACCACCTCTGGTAGCACAGGCACTGGGAGAACCAAAAAGCTTCCGGAGGATTCCTATGGGTTTAAAAAGAGTGTGTATGATGATCAGAAATATTACGGATCCAGCCGTGAAGCCTTGGAAGAGGAGGATCGTATGTATGGCTCAGGGAGATCCAGGTCTACAGGTTATGGCATGGACAAGATCTCTTCCCGTGACTCAAGCGGCTACAGGAGCAAGTCCTATGAGAGAGACATGATGGAGCGAACCCAGAGGGGCGCAAGTCGCAGTGGACGCACCTCAATGCGCCCCCAAAACTCAGAGGAAGAGAGTCCACTCAGCCCTGTGGGGAAACCAATGGGTATCGGCCGAGGCGCTGTCCCGGTTGATCCGCATGACGTGAGGAACCAGTATGGCTCCACTCACTCTTTGCCAGACGTGCAGGACCACCACATGAAGGACATACCAAGGAGCCATGTCTACAAACCAGATGACCCTTACCTTGTAGATGACATGCACGGTGCTGTCTCAGACAGTGAAGGTAATTGGTGCTGAACCACAGCTGCCTCGAATGCATGCTTTTTTCTTTTCTTGAGAGATGCACTTGTGCATGTTGTATTTGGAAAGCAGTGGGACTATGATACTTTTTTAAATTATTGTTTTGCTGAGGATGTGACACCCTGTGAATTACACCACTTTTGCCTATATTTGTTTTTGCATGTTGCTTGCATGGCTTGCAATTTTGTTCATTTTTGTATGTTTTGTTCGTTGTTTTTGCCCTTTTGTTATGTTCCACTGGTGATTTTGAAGAGCTTTCTTTTGCTTTGAAAGATTGCATGTGCTGATTTTTTGGACTTGTCCCTGCTATGGGATCAGCATGGCTTGTGTTTGCATGCATCTCCGTGGTGGTCTGGCAATTTGCCACTGTTTAACGTTACCAACTGATGCTTCTTTTTGACTCTCCAAAAAAAGCCTATCATTTGGGTCAGGAAGAGACAGACTGGTTTGAGAAGCCGAGGGAGGCTCGAAATAGTCGCTCTCGTCACCACGAAGGAGGAAGCCACTCTTCGTCTGGCCGCAAGGGCAACGTGAAGCACACTTACCATGACTACGATGAGCCTCCAGAGGAGGACTTGTGGCCTCAGGATGAGTATGGTCAGCCCAGGCCCCCTTCGTCTTCACAGTCGTCACGGGAACACCGTCACCATGGCAGCAGCAGTTCTGGAAGGCACTCGTCCCGACATTCCGCTGAGGAACCCCGATCTTCGCGATCCTCGCGCTCTCACCCCAAGGATCCATCTGCTCGGTCCGGAGAGGGCCGTGGAACGTCCGGAGGACAGAGGAGAGGTGAGTCGCGATCTTCCCAGGGTGGCTACCGAGACCCTGAGCACGCCAGAGATCCCGGGCATCACCACAGCTCTGGAGGTCAGAGGGGGCAGAGACAGCCCGGCTCGTCCCGAAGAGGAGATCCAGATGCCAGGCAGCCGCAACAGCAGCAGCAGCAGCAGCAGGGTCCAGCAGGCCAGCAGCCTCCGCAGCAAGGACAGCAGCGCTCCTCCACATCTCAGCAGCAGTCAGGACGACAGCCAGGAAGTCAGCCACCCGAGGCTGGCCCACACTCAGGCCAGCAGACGCGCAGTCAGCATCAGCAGCATCAGCAGCAACAGCAGCCGCAGCAGCCACAGCAGCAGCAGCAGCATCAGCAGCAGCAGCAGCAGCATCAGCAGCATCAACAACAGCAAGCGAGTCATCAGCAGCAGCCTGCAAGTGCAATGGATGCTCCAGCCACCACAGCTGCCAGTGCCGGTACTGCCGCTACTCAGCAGCAAGCCAAGCCTGGCCCCACCACAGCTCAAGGACCAGCCCAGCCAGCAGGACCAGCCATGGGCCAGCCACCTGCAGCGGTCAGTGCCTTACTTTTAAAGCTTAATGTTAACTATACTTAACTATAATTATTATATAGTTATTATTATTAAAGTTACTATTATTAAGTTAATAATGCTATTATTCTCCCTTTGAGAATGAGAATCATTTGAATGTTTTGGTAGTGATTGATGGTTGTAGATACTACAACACACAATGTATAGCAGCATCCTTTATTTGACAATTTGACACCCAATTTCACATGGTGAAGTGTGCTCAGATTAACTCGCTACAGCTGTGCTTTCTCTTAAATATTTTCAGCACAACAAAAAGGAGATCAAATTGATTTAATGAAATTCAAATGAAATGTGTCCCTCTTTTTTTTTTGGACGAAGGCGAAGCCACCGGCCTCTGCAACTCCACCCCCTGCCACTGCTATAGGCGCCAAAGCAGCTCCAGGACTGGCAGGCAAACCACCTACGATTCCTGCAACTGGAATAGGTGACCTACCTGTACTACTCTCCCAATTACACTAGTCACTCAAATACTATATAGTATGCATACTAGTGCTGTCAAACGATTAAAAAAATTAATCTGATTAATCACAAAATTTTTCAATGATTAATTGTGATTGATCACTTTTAATCACAACTCATTTACTCTAGTAAGAATTTGGATGCTAGGGTATGTTGGATCCTTATTTTGCCCTGTAAAGGCCTGGGTACTAAATAGTTGGCTTTGTTTCTTCTCAAATGGGGCAATTCACACCTGTCCATACCCCCAGGATTCCCCAATCATGTTGTTGGACAGTCAGGAGCTAGGCCATAATCTTTGTATAGTTTAACTTGATAGCCAAGCCTTTTTCTATCTGAAATTGAACTTAATACATGCAATGAAAGTGGAACCATATCCATCAGGATTAATCTGAGTTAATTTTTTTAATCTGAGTTAAATTTTTTGGATTAATCACGTGATTAATCAGTTAATTTTGCCAGCACTAATGCATACTACTATCATTTCATTATCTGTATCATTTCAGTATCATTTCCTCTGTACATGGCTTCATGGGACTCACTTGGTGAAAGCACGACTTCATGATTGTGATTTTAAATTCAATATGAATTCCAAGCTATTTAAAATATAAAACAAAATGGTTCAGTCTACGGATATGATATGATGAAATGCCAGGGCATTAATTTCTGTTATGTACTACAGCAAACATTTCATGCATTTAGAGATTGGTTCCCATGAATACCTCAGTGAATTGATGCGAGACAGCATTTTGCTTGTACAGTATCTTAAAGGTGTGCTGTTGTCCCTACGTTGACAGGCTCAAAAGCAGCGCCCAGACCTGGGGGGATTGGGAGTGCTGCTGCCCCAGGACAGCCCCCTGCCGAGGGGGACAACGTTCTCACCAAAATCCTGCAGGGAGGGGCAGCAGAGCAGGCTGGGAAACTGGGAGATGGTAATGTTCAATAAGCCACTTAAAAGCACACACTGTTTTTTTCTCTGCATGGTTGTATGCACATTGATTCATTTTTTATGCAGGATTTGCAAAGCTTTCTGAGATGTGTGTGTGTGTGTGTGGTGTGTGTGGTGTGTGTGTGTGTGTGTGTGTGTGTGTGTGTGTGTGTGTGTGTGTGTGTGTATTTATTTTATGGATTTATATTTCTTATTTCATATTATTTATTACACCCTAATGTTTATTAGCTACTGTGATTTACACCAAGGAAGATTGTTGTGCTGGTATTGTCAGTAGGCAAGCAGTTGGCTAGGTGACAAAGCGAACATCAGGGCATCACAGTAATTTCATCTCTCCTTTGTTTTTTTTCCTCTCTTCTCTCCATCTTCTCTCTCTATTTTTATTACTGCCATCTCTCTCCCAGCTGTGTCTGCTCTGGGGAAGAAGTTCACCTCATTTTGGTGAGCTGCTGAGAGGAAGGTAAGCGCTAATGAGATCTAAAGCAGCAAGCAGCCCTCCAGCTTGCCTGCCACCGAGGGCATGGCTTATTGTTTCTTGCTTATCACTTTGGCGATAAGGTTAGTGACAGTAATCTTGTTGTATTTCTTTGGCAGGATGACAACAGGCGGACGTGTGCGAATTAGTACTGGAAAAAATGAAATGAAACTGTTTTTATCATTTGATTTGATATTACTTGGAAGGAGGATTCCTGAGTGGCAGGAGGTAAGTACACACATCAGCATGTTTGTTATTTAAGCCTGTTTTTTAATATCTTTATTTTTTTAATATCTTTATTATATCTTTTATTATATATTTTTTTCTGATGATATTTTAGAAACTAGTGAAATTAAAACACTCTTTTTAGATTCATTATGAAATATACAAAGTACATGTCTATTACATTGTCTGAAAATTTAGCAGCAGCATTTATATTAATCTCCATTAAAGTGCCCTAGGAAATCTGAAGGACAAGGACATGCAATACTAAAACTCTTTATGTGAACCATTTGCATTTGATTACCTTTCTGGCCATGTAATGAGAGGGTCTGATGACTCATGGAGATCTCATTGGCAGCATTTAGCCCTGACATAAGTGCTTTTTGGGTCCTCTGGCTCACTGTACTCACTGGTTGGGCCCTGGGGGGTGGCTGTGCCTTGTCAGCAGGATGCTGCATATGGGGCCTTGCATTCACTAAACAGCACTAGGGGATGCCATTGAGTGGGGCTCGTCTTTCTTTGGTGGGGTAGCCAAGCGTTGGACAGCGCTAAGCAGGGTCTGAATGCATGGCGACCCGTGTTGAAGAGCTGATGATGGAGACAGACTGAAAGCGAAGCCTGAGGCTTGCATGCACAAAGGGAACACAGGAAAGACGCTGAGTGGGTTTTCAACTGCCCACAGAAACATAGTATAGTACTGTATGTGGAGCTTGGCTATATTAGGCATAGTGCAGGGATTATACCAAAGATCTTTCATATAAGTGAACCTGATGAAGCAACGAGCGAAACGAGTTGTTCACAGAAAAAAATAAATCAGCAAAACTCAGTTCCAGTGTGCGGTGATTTTATATTTTTTGGATTACCTGATGAGAAGCTGCATGTTTCCAGCACCTGGAGACGGCTGTGCAGAGGGACATCTAACATATTAAATCTTTCATATTGGCTTCACTTCAGCCCCCTCTGATTGCACCTCTACTTCAACCCTCTGTGATTGTAACTTATTGTGTCATTGAGTATTGCTATAATCAGCACCCCGCCATTTTGGAACAAAACATACTTTTTTTAAGCATTTGATTATTTTAGGATTTTTTTTTATTGATCCCTATGGATCCCATGCATATATTCTGAGAAGTGTTATTCAGCCACTCTCTCTGGTTTATTAGCCATCAAACTCATCATTCACTGTATTGCTGTCATGGTGCTGTGAGTTCTCTGATTTAGTGCAGTGCAAGTTGACATCACTATTGAACATATTGGAGAAGAATTTATATGGCTAAATATGACTTCAGTTAGTAACAAATCATGCGCAGATTGAGACATTGGCAGAAGTCTTGCATTCATCCTAATATAACTGCAAGTGGATTATTGTTATTATCTCTGTTCCCATGCTACCTGACAGTGAAGTCATTGTCAGAGATAACGGTTTGTCGTCATCTAATAATGATAACGCAATAATCTAGACCTAGGTTCACAGAGAGGACTCTGATCTTATGCTGACATCCAAACACTGAGCTAGACTTCCTCAATCTTCCTCCTGCTCATACAGGGTAGAAGGTCAAAGGTCATTGCTCTGATCACATGACCTCCTGTGACTAGAGGGGTTTACCCTTTCACTCCAGTCGAGAAAGTGGGTTAGCCAGAGAAGTCTATAATTAGCAAGCAGATCAGTGTGCTAACTGAGGCATTAACGTCCTGCCAACGCTACACACATGAGGCTCTCAGAACGTGATGAGTCATTATCATAAAACGCCTCTTAAACACAGTATAGACCACATAGCGCTAAACGAGGTGAATAACTGGGGCCTTTGGGCATTGTGGGGATTGAAAATACGGGACTAACAAACTATGGGATTAACTAAAGGTAAATACGAGATCGGGGCCTTTGATGTGTGGTGGGCGGCACAGTCAGAACAGATCGAGCTGATATCTGAATTGTCGAGCCTTATTCCTGCATCCAGTGTGTCTGAATATGACTTGGTGTGATGTGTGTGCTTGTGGATGCTGCCGCCTGGTCTGAGTGAGTGTGTGGAGGGATTCTGGGTGGGGATGGAGAGCTAAAACAGGCTCAGTGCCTCTTAGGGCAGCATGCAAGCCTACTCAGTCTGACGGATTATGGCCAATCCCAGCACCGCTCTGCTTGGGCAGGGCTCGTCTCATGAGGTCACAGAGAAGGGTGTGGCAACAGGGACAGCGTGCACAGAGACGGTCAAAGAGAGAATGGAGCTGATTGCGCTGGCATCGGCATGGCAACCTCATCTCAGAGTCAGGCAGGGAAAGATGCAAGATGCTAGCAGTTGACCTTGAGTGAAAAGGAATATTGCCCTGGCATTTTGCAAAGGACATTTCCTCCCAGGGAAAGGTTATGTTTCAGAGGAAATTTATCACAAGTACCATTTCTTGTAGATCTCATAGATTTAGTAATTTTCCCTCTAAAATTCTGATATTGTCAACACATTTGAACTCTGTTTTATAACTATAAAGCTAGGATACCTCTGTGTAAATGTTGCTGGAGTGTGTGTGTATTTGTCATACATACTACTATACTGCCCTCTAGTGTCTGTCAGTGTGACATCACTCATGCTTCTCAATGCCTATCCTCAATGCATATATATGCCATCAGATAGAATTTTGGACATCTGCAAGCATTTCTGTAAAAGTTGTGGTTATAGCCAACTTACATCCTGACTTAAGTTTCTGTCAAGAAAAAAAAAACATTTATATTTTCCTTACTGTGCCTTCATAATGGGAACAATCAACCAACAATTCCATATAACAAAGATTGTGGTTTCCTGCAGAAAATATGTATGATTTTCACCTTACCTACTGAAATTATGAAAGGATTGTGTAAGTCCTTATATATACTATAAGTGTGTCATCACAACAAACATTTTCATGTGGGTTATTAGGTTATTACAAGGGGATGTATCCCTTGACATTCCAAGACAATAGGAAACATTGAAATTGAATTATGTAATCATTAAATAGTGATATGTTGCTGACCATACCATTTGCTGTATTGTGGTCATGGTTTGATAGGCTATCTTTCATTCCCAGCAAAACACAGATTTTAGACATGGACAAATACACTCATCTCTGCTAAGGAGGTGATGTTTTAGCCGGCGTTGGTCTATTTGCTTGTCTGATTGTTTGTGTGCAGAACTCAAAAAACTCAAACATGACAGACAATAGAATGAATCTTTAAACCAGGACAGTTTGGGCTCTTAAAATATCAGTTTACATTTTTAATCAGGTTACATTTGAAGAGTTCAGATGCAAAACCCCCTAACTCCACTTGACCACTTTTTGAGAAAAAGGCCATTTTTTATCAGGCGTTTACAGTGTTTTGATTGTAAACAGATATTTTAGACACGGCGGGGAGCAGGTTTTACTTTATTTTTTCACAAAAACATTTCATTTACATATTCTAGATTTATACAGGATTCATACAATATCATTAACTCAGTTTTCACAAAAATGGTGTTTAGGGGGTTTTGCATCTGAACTCTGTTTCATTTTTAAAAACTTCTGCAAATCTAATCGAGAAGGCCATGTTGAAACATCCTGAGAGAACAGTCTTACTTAACTGCTCCAATCGTGTGTGTGTTGTTCCCATTATTACAGTGGGGAGTGCTGATTTTTCAAGTTCTCCTACTTGCAAAGTATGTAGAAGTCTGTAATTTCTATCATGGATACTCTACAACCATGAGTGATGGGATGTAAAACAAAAATCCAGAAAATCACATTGTATGATTTTTAAATGATTATTTTCCATTTTATTGCAAGAAATAAGTATTTGATACATCTGAAAAACAGAGGTTTTCTATTGGATTCAGGTCTGGAGACTGGCTAGGCCACTCCAGGACCTTGAGATGTTTCCTACGGAGCCACTCCTTAGTTGCCCTGCCTGTATGTTTTGGGTCGTTGTCATGCTGGAATACCCAGCCACGACCCATCTTCAATGCTCTTACTGAGGGAAGGAGGTTGTTGGCCAATATCTCACGATACATGGCCCCATCCATCCTTCCCTCAATACGGTGCAGTCGTCCTGTCCCCTTTGCAGAAAAGCATCCCCAAAGAATGATGTTTCCACCGCCATGCTTCACAATTGGGATGGTGTTCTTGGGGTTGTACTCATCATTCTTCTTCCTCCAAACACGACGAGTGGAGTTTAACCCAAACAGTTCTATTTTTGTTTCATCAGACCACATGACCTTCTCCCAGTCCTCCTCTGAATCATCCAAATGGTCATTTGCAAACTTCAGGCGGGCCTTGACACGCGTTGGCTTGAGCAAGGGCACCTTGCGTGCACGGCAGGATTTTAATCCTTGATGGCGTAGTGTGCTACTGATGGTTTTCTTTGAGACTGTTGTCCCAGCTCTATTCAGGTCATTGACCAGGTCCTGCCGTGTAGTTCTGGGCTCATTCCTCACCTTCCTCATGATCACTGATGCCCCACGAGGTGAGATCTTGCATGGCGCCCCAGACCGAGGGAGATTGACAGTTGTCTTAAATTTCTTCCATTTTCTAATAATTGCACCAACAGTTGTTGCCTTCTCACCAAGCTGCTTGGGTATTGTTCTATAGCCCATCCCAGCCTTGTGCAGGTCTACAATTTTATCCCTGATGTCCTTACTCAGCTCTCTGATCTTGGGCATTGTGGAGAGGTTGGAGTCTGATTGATTGTGTGGACAGGTGTCTTTTATACAGGTTCAAACTAGTTCAAACAGGTGCAGTTAATACAGGTAATGAGTGGAGAACAGGAGGGCTTCTTAAAGAAGAACTAACATGTTTGTGAGAGCCAAATATCTTACTGTTTGATAGATGATGAAATACTTATGTCCTGCAATAACATGCAAAATAATTATTTAAAAATCATCTACTGTGATTTTCTGGATTTTTGTTTTAGATTTCATCACTTACAGTTGTAGAGTACCTGTGATAGAAGTTACAACCTTCTACATGCTTTGCAAGTGGGAAAGCCTAAGAAATCAGCAGTGTATCAAAATACTTGTTCTCCCCACTGTAAATCCTGAGAACTGCCGTATACTCAAGTTTGTCTGGGGATGCAATATTGTGCTGAGATGGTACCGTACATGTTCTTCCCGGAGAAACATTCTGTCAGAGCATTGGTTGTTATCAATCAGAGACAGGGGAAAAGGCACATCTAACAGCGTGTGGAGTTGTTGAGCTGTCTGTCACAGCATAGAAATGAGCCTCTTTGTCTGCCATTCATATCTTCTCTCAGTCTGTGAATAGGGCTGGGCTAGAGGGATCTGACCTTTTCTCTCTCTCTCTCTCTCTCTCTCTCTCTCTCTCTCTCTCTCTCTCTCTCTCTCTCTCTCTCTCTCTCTCTCTCTCTCTCTGTCTGTCTCTTTCTTGTACAGGTTGATGAGGTGGGATTTGCTGACCGGTCTGGAAGGGTAGAGATGGGATCTCTAAAGAAAGATGGCTCTACTCTGTTGTGGTTCACTGGACAGGATAGTCTCTCTTTCCTGTGTGTGAGGCTCGACTGCAGTGCTTTTGCACCGTGTAAACCAGGGAGCTATCAAGCGTACAGAAGAGCGACTGGATACATGCGGTGCCATCTATACCATGCATATGTATGTACTGTATGTATTCATTCAGAGGATGGAGTTCACGCCAAGTGATCCCGGCGGAAAGAAAGAAGGATCACGTACAGACTGAGGTCAGCCCTTACCCACACAGGTGCCGATGGGCCGCTGAGGGCATGTTACCATTTGGGAATTCTGTGGCTGTTTTTTTTTTTTTTTTTTTCCCCAAGAATCGTCAGCCACAGTGGCTCTGGCATCCTGTTCCCGCTCATCACAGATAGAGCAGTAGCTCATTCTCTTTTTTTCCAGTACTAAACTAAATCCTACATTTGGCTCAACACTGAGAGCGTGGAAGTGACCGTTCTTCCTGATATTAAAGAATGGACAGACTAACAGCTCTCCACTACTATAAATAAATGTAATGCTCGGTTTCTAAGATCTTGACATTCCACTATGGCGATGATGAGCCCTCTTTGAATGTTTTTCTTTTTACTTTTCTTCCTTTCTTTCTTCTTTCTTCTGCTGTTTGTTTATCCTTGACCTTGTCATGTGTTAATCGAATGCATTGTGTAAAATGTGGACATGGGAATGCACGCACAAATATGAATATAATGAAAATATTTAAAATCCATATGTAAACAAACCCATATCCAACACAAGCTCCACATAAGATAGGCAGGGGCAGGGCTGTGACACAAAGGGTAGACTGCGACCGAAGACTGCCTGATATCGGACCAGGTAGCCAGTGTCCAGGTGTTACTATGGCCACTCCTGCCCTTTGGCCATCACTAGGCCATCATGAGTCGATCCCAGAGCACTGGATATCTGGGATTGGTGTGTTGTTGTTGTTGTTTTTTTGTTTGTTTGTTTGTTTTTTGCTTTCCATCTGCTAGTTTCTTATCATTTGCCTATTTTGTTTTCTTTGAACATAAGAGCCTTATTCGTATTTTTGTTTTGTACTCGTATACCTCACATTTTTTTAAAAAGCAATTCATATCATCCTTGCTCGATTTATTTTGCACAACTGTATACTAGTGTAAATGTACATATCTCTAGATTGAGCTCTGATATTGTAAAATATTCATTTGTGTATTTATGGATTTATATTTCTGGAATTTTATGGTTTGTTTAATGTTTGGTAATATTATTTATATTTTCATGATTTTTTTTTCGTAATTATTCTGCATTTTAATCTTTTTTTTTCTTCTTTATTTCCATAAGCAATAGCATGCAGAACCAGTATAGAGCACAATGACGTTATTGTTGTTAAAATAAGTGGTTGGGAATCAGTGATGTCTCTTGATCTTCATTCTTAATATATCTGAGATTATTACACACACACACACACTCACACACACACACACACACACACACACATACTCGTTTAGGAATATGACTACATATGCATGCACTCAAACACAGCCATGTACTGACCCCATAGGGAAAGGAACACAACCCACGAGGACACTCCCTCACGCTGTCGAGATGAAGAGTGGAAATCAAGTTTCATTCCAGATATTCTATGCAATGATTGAAGCATACCGTGACACCACAAGTACACACAACTGAAATCAATGACATTGTGTTTCTGCGGAGTCCAAAATGTGGATATGAACTTTGTATTTATCTATTCGTATGTATGGTGTATGAATTCTTGGGAAAAAAACTAAATTCTAGACTTGTTTTTATTTTAGTGGCATGTTTAATCCCCTGTCCGGTTTGCGGTGGGGAAACTCTGTTGCCAAAGGGTTATCTGTGTTGACTTGTCAATCAAAGACGTCCATCATCCTGTCGCTTTAAGCATGGGTCCTGCTTGGCTACGCCTGGCTGCTTGTTCTGCTTGTGGTCTCTGTCTGCCTGTCTGCGGACTGGCTAAGCCCTTCCAAGGCCCGGCACCGGCTCATGCACTGGTTACGCTCACCTTCGCCACCGTTGCCAAGCTCTTTATTTTATTCCATTTCCCTGCATCACACTATTTCACACTAATCTATGTCATTTGTGCTTGAACATTCATCCACCACAGCTCTGAACGAGGGCAAACTTATAGAGACACCCATACAGCTGCACAGTCTAACAGACAGAAGTAGGCAAAGAAAAAATCATCAGAAATGATTAGACTATCAGATATCTTCTCCCACGTACTGTACATACATCATCTGCAAAACTGAGAAGTTGCTCTGACATCATATACAGTTCACTCAACCAAACATATCAAAGATTTGCATGCATGAGTTTGTGGTATCCTAGTGCTTCTATCACCATGCAAACCCTAATTTGAGCTATCAGAGCCCAAGGCTGACAGACAACAGTGGTATATAAGGTTGTTTACAACCACACACCACATAGCACACCATGAAACAGGAACTTGCTGATTGATCTCATTTGTCTTTCACTCACGATTGTACATGTAGACAGATTTATAAGGTCCCTGGAAACTTCAAACACCTTTATCAAGGCTAACCAGTGCATGAGCCCATGCCTCCAGACCAATTTGCTGTCTGGACAAACAGACAGACCCGTACAACCAGACACAGACACACAGCACACACACACATACACACACTTTCACACACATACACATACAGTACACACACACACACACCTACAGACATGCCCTCACTGTAAATACAGACTTTTTTTGTACAGTGTTGAAATCTTCTGAGTAAAAATGCTGGCCGTCTTGTGCATCCCCAGGCTGGCTGAGCTGCCAACTTTTTTGTGCTTTTGTGTATAAGAGATCAGTCCGATGACAAAAGTAAGCATAGTGTATGTGGCTGACTGTCAATGACTGTTTCCTACAGTGGATTAAAAAAAGAGAAACATATTAACATATCTGGTCTGTGTAGGATTTCTATAAATATTGTGTTTGTACAAAACAAAACAAAACAAAAAACAAATGAAAACAAGAAACACTGAAGTGACAAAAAAAAAAAAAAAGAAGATGATCCTGGCATCCATTGTTCCTGTGAACATTTAAGAGTGGATAAGTGTCCATATGTTGATGCAAAATTCTAAATTTGAAGGGGAAAAAAATTGGGAAAATACAAAGAGGAAAAAAAAAGTTGCATTCACTGTTGTAAGTGCAATGGGCTAAATGTTGGTCCAATATCCATTGTGAAACCTTGTGTTCTTTTCAGTGTTTTCCTGTTAACAAGATAGAAAAAATATTTTGGTGCATCATGTCATGTACTGTGATAATGGAAAATGACCCTGCAATTTTGTTTCCAATCAGGAAAAGAATAAAGAGAAAAATGCAAACACCTTTCATGTCACACTTGTCTTTCATAGATTCAGATAGAAAATGTTTTGTCTACACAATGATGATTTACAATAAAATTTTTTACTATACCTTCATACCTGTAAACAATGCTGGAAGGTTTGAGTAAACGTTCTGATGACATTTCAGAATGAATTTGTGTCAAGCACTTGTCTAAAGATCTGGAATGAATTAATCATATGAATTCACATGCACTAAAATAATGAACAATATTTATAAACAGTGTTTGTTATGAACATGAATGAATACACATCCATCTGTGTCAAGTCTATTTTACATTAAGCCAAGGACTGCCAAGGAGAATTCACTTGAAAAGTTGTGACAGCAATACTGAGAGCACATTAGGCCCTTTAAACTGTTTCAAAGGATGTAATCCATCTTAATTACGAATGATAAACATTTGATGTCCATAAGCATCAGTGACAGTCAAGGGGTGTCAGTTCTACCCCTCATGTTTACCTGCAATGTTTTGTGCTTTGATTATTTAATGATGAGCCAATCTGCTGCAGGTCATGTTTAGGCTTTAGTCCAGAGTCTTTGATTAAAAAAATAAAAATAAACAAAGCCATTATTTTTAAATCTATTTAACAGTATAATGTCTCAGGAGAATCAGTTGAATGGCAAGAGCAACATCAAAGGCAGGCACACCAGACATAAATCAGTTGGCACAGAAGCAGAGAAAATGGCAAAAACGTAATAGGCAGACACTGGCAGCAGATAGATAATATCCTGTTGGAGACAGACAGCACACATATTTGCATTATGCACAGTATTACACGCACACACACACACACACACACACACACACACACACACACACACACACACACACACACACACACACACACACACACAGTTCATGTGAAATTCAAATAGTTTTGAATTATACTGCAACCTAGTGGTTAAATGTTTCTCTACAGAGGCCTACATTTATTTATTGTAAATATACTGTTGCTGTTTCCAAAATGGCATACTGCTATGGTATACTGCATGTGCCCTGGTAAACAATGCAGCGTACCCTGCTGCTTCCCACATTTTATTAATTAGCTGCAGGTGTTCTACTTGACTAGCACAATGTTTATTGAGGCCCATACACCAGCATGGTATGCAAGCATTAATTAATTGACTACAGGTGCTCCATACCCCATACAGTAGGGTATTTGCCATATACAGCATACCACACACTGCTTTCTGCAGAGATCAGTGTAAGAGTAGTCTGTATTAGCCATTTTAGGAAACAGCCGGACTGATGTCATTCAGTATGGATTGGATGTGTATTTCAGTCTCAAAGTTAATATAAATTTCAGAATAGAAAAGAATCTTAATTTTACACATTTTCTAGAAGCCTTTTTTTTTTGCATTTGCATTCATGAATGTAGTCCTGTCTGTGCTGTATGAATATTGTCTACACAGTACCAATGATATTTGTGTATTATCCTGGCTGGTATTATCATACTCTTAACACAACCTTAATCCTAACACTAAATGCACTTCAATGTGTTGTAAATGACATCCACAGAACAGGTTTTTACTGTAATTAGATCAAGAGAAGGCGGCTATGTGGATGTTCATGTGAAAGCCACAAGAGGTCAGCAGAGAGCAGCAGGAGAGAGGAGGCTCCAAGCAATTTGGTTTTAGTGTGTCAGTAATGACAAGAGAAAAAATAAACAGCAGACCAGTTGTAGTCGACTCAAGACAGTGGCTTTTCCTTCATCTGATCTCCAATCAGACAGAACTGAGTTTATTTTCTCAACAGCGGTCGATCAATAGCCGGCTCTTTGATAATTAAAACAAGGTTGACCATTGGCAGTACACTCTGAGGGGCAAATGCTTTATTTCTCCTCTGCAAGATTCAGACTTGGGGTAGAAAGTCAGCAGATCAATAGGCTGATATTGATTGTCATGTGGACAGAGAAGCCAGAGAGGCCAAAGTGATGAGAAAAGGTGTATTTCTCTTTAACCTCTAGCAAATGTGTGTGTGTGTGTGTGTGTGTGTGTGTGTGTGTGTGTGTGTGTGTGTGTGTGTGTGTGTGTGTGTGTATGTGTCTGTGTGTATGTGTGTGTGTGTGTGTGTTTGTGTGTGTGTGTGTTTAAGTGTATGCATGCGTGTGAAACCTTGGCATTGGTGAAGTCCAAAATTCTATTGCCTTCTGTTCTGTCACAATTAGTCATCATCAATATTGGCTTGAAGTTTTGACACCAGCACAGCTTGCAGGGTTACTGTTTATGTTTGTATGTGTGTGTGTGTGTGTGTGTGTGTGTGTGTGTGTGTGTGTGTGTGTGTGTGTTTGTGTTGCATAAGGACAGGGAAAGTAGGTACTGGGATTGCTTAGATCATCCAACTCTTGTTGTCACACACTTCTGCAGCATGCTGGCCTGTGACAGAAATATGTTTTCTCATTATGGTGACTACATCTGCTATGAGACATTCAGCTTAAGGAGACTTCCAAGCATGGGCGACCTAAATGCCTCACGGTGTGTCCATGTCATATTTCAATTTGATTCACCTCAGAGCTCAGGCCTGAACACAAGAGGCCCAGCAGCCTGCTGTGATTTACTGTTATTATCTGTGAAACGCTGATTCACCGCTCCAGAAGGACTCATGGAGATCTCCATGGAAACAGCCCATCCCCAAACACTGTCTCCTCAACAATGCTCAGAAGCTAACCCTCGCCATCGCATACACTCAGGATTTACTGTTTTAACACACTGACCATAGACTCCTGGATCTGCTGCCTGTGTCTGCCACCATACGGCAGAATTTAAAGAACAGTTACTCTTTACAGAAGGCTGAAGGATCTTTTTGGATTCATGTGTAGCTTTGTGTGTGGGCTTTCAAAAGCTCTCAAGCTACATAAAACTCATAGCCTACATTCTCCATCCTTGATGAGGGCTTCTTATATGGACAGCAGTAGTAGTAGCAGCATAGATCTGTGAAGTCCTGTAGTGATGCTGCTGCTGTCTTGTCTCCTGGGGCTTTGGTCTGGAGCAGATGGTTCCTCCCAGCTCTGCCCCCGAGGACCAAAGCAGCAGCAGAGAGACTCCACGCTGGCTGGCAGGCCAATCATAGAGGTCCCCTCTGGCTGCAAAGCCAATTACAGCACACCACACATGCAATGATGTGATTGGCAGCCTAACACACACTGTGTCAGGATAGATGGCACAAAGAAGTACAGTAGATAACACACACACACACACACACACACACACACACACACACACACACACTCTCTCTCTCTCACACACACACACACACACACACACACACACACACACACACACACACACTCTCTTACTGAGACTTGTGTGTTGTGTGGTTTGCAAAGATAAAACCTGATGAGCCTGACCCTCAACATGTCCTTCCTCATTCTTTTCTTATGGGATATGCCTAGCAAAGTAACGAGCCTGCCAGAGACTATCTGCACCTACTGTATGTTTGGAGTGTGAAAATAATAGTCAGATAGTCGGGGAAGCATAGTTGTTGTACTGTATGATTGGAGTGTAAAAATCAAGTGTTTAAACGTTAGTTCTGGCCAGGCCATAATAGTCAAGAAGCTTGCCGCTTTCACCTCTCATCCCATTGCTAAATTGATCCAGGTGTATCCCCTCAGCTGATTATCTTTCCTCCATAGCGATTGGCCACGCACCCTCGGTGCGCCCTTTAAATTCTTACCTGTTCCCCTCAACCCGTATGCTGCTTGTTTTTTGCTACCCACCTCCTCCTCCCCTGCTCCGCCCTATCGTGTATGACATGGCATGTTCTCTTGTCATGTCGCCTGGTTCTGTTCACGGGGGGAATATTTATCTCTCCCTGTTTGGCTGGGGCGAGAATCCCCTAACTGCTGCTCCCCCCTGACTCTCTGCTTTTTCATGGTGCTCATGGAAATAGGGGGGCGCCTCTGAACAGAGCCATACCACCAAATGTAATGCATTATATTATATATAAGATATTTAATTCAGAATATTCTCTTGTGTTTCTTGACTAAAATGGTTCTGGCAGAAATAACAGTTGTATAGTTCTCAGGGAGGGATGGTTGTTGCTGTGGAATCTGCTCAGGTGGGTCACAAGTGGCGAGTCACAGGATTCCCATCTGTGCTCTTCCCTTCCAACAAGGTGAAGATCCTCCCAGCCACATGGACACTTACAACGTTCAAATAAAAACATATGAAACGGGGCCGTCACAAAATCAGATGTTCACTACAATTATGTCTTTGCCTAGCCTGGGAGTACCCATGCTCCTTTGCGCGCTCCATTTCATTTCACTCTGCAAAGCAGCATGGTGACCATGGCGGATTTTTCTAGCCTGCTTTAGGTATCCAATCACAGAACAAAAAGGGACTAGCACGGCACTCGATTGCATTTTACGTCATGTGGTGGCTCTGGTATTGGCTCTGAGCTATGTACAGATGCCAGCTATGTACGATGATAGACATTCGTAGTGCCCAATAAATGGCTCTGGACAATCGTAAACGACGCTTCCGCTATGAGAAAAGCAATAGGTGGTGTTACACTTTTAACTGCATGTTATGCTATTATACCTGAATTGAATCATGCACACATGGAGAGCTTCATTTCACTGAACTTTACTCCCAAGTCTCGTCTTGTCGGGATGTACGTTACGTTACACACATGAACCACTTACGTCATCAGTACACGACAGGTGGGTCTCCAGACTTATATCACTTATGATTATTTAGTTTGCGCGATAGCCAGGCTAGTCTTTGCCCAAAACACAGTAATGAAAACTATTTTTCTCATATGAAGAATACATTGGACTAATTATTCATGATAAAACAATTAGCATTTTCAAATAGTAATTTGTCTTTGTGTGACCTCAAAAGATATAACAAGTGGAGTTCAGTGAAGCGCAATAATTAGTAAAAGTATACAAAAACAACAACAATGACACCTCTATTAGGAGACAACCACATGTCCAAATGAACTGATGAAGAATAAATAAGTTTTTTTTAATATTTCAATTTCAGACATAGGCTTATACAGGAAAGAAATAATTCCTTGTGCTAGAGGAAGGGGATTTCCCACAGCGGCACATCATCATCATAAACAACAACAACAACAACTACCAGGGCCGGTTCTAGCATTTTTGCTGCCCTAGGCCAGATTCGAGTTTTGCCCCCTCTTTTCTAGAAATGGAGTGAAAAATGTAAGAAAATAAGGTAATACATTTATTGCCCTCTTGATATTTGGTGCCCTAGGCCTTGGCGATTGCCTAGTTCCTCTGTGCTTAGACAACTACAACACAAGGCACAGCAACATTTTTCTCCATCACAGTTGGCTTTTGGCTCACAACTGTACCCAACGTAGTATCAGGGATAAGTTCTCTTAGTTATTAAACCTATGATATTATATGAAACCTTTATATATTAACACTATAATTCACTGCATTTATAATGGTTAATTTCAAATACAACATGGTAAGACTTCCGTCTCACACACACAGCTATTCCCACACATAAACTATAGCCAACAAATATAAGGGGTGGCCTAATTCACACACACACACACACACACACACACACACACACACACACACACACACACACACACACACACACACAGCTTGAATTTAGTGTAGTTTTGCCCCTCTAAAGTATTACTTAGGGCTGATGGGGTGTCTTCTCAGCCAACATGTTTCAGCTAGTTGCAGAGGTGTTCAAAGGCATTTAGGTCTGGATGTACACCAGGGTCTAGGTTCATAGGAGAGCAAACAGGGGTCACACACACACAAATACACACACACACACACACACACACACACACACACACACACACACACACACACAGGTAGAGAGAGAGAGAGAGAGAGAGAGAGAGAGAGAGAGAGAGAGAGAGAGAGAGAGAGAGAGAGAGAGAGAGCAATGACCTGCATACGTTTCCATGACCTGCAGTAAGTTTCAGTCCAGTCTAAGTCCAGGATGGCCTGTAGCTCTACTGTAGCCTATCTGCCCTGGGCAGATTCTACACACCCTCTAGCTATCAGATGTGAAGTAGCAACAAAACAAGACTGATCATTTTTCATATCTTATATGCAGATCTCTATGAATGTTTTATTAACTCTGTCTTTTTCTCGATTTATGAACATTCCCACATGGCTTTTAGACTGTTTTTTTTTCTGCTGTTGTGTAAATGGAGGTACTGCTTTATTTTGACCTTGGAGTTCACCTTGAAAGTTTTCCGTAAATTTTTGCCTTTATCTACACAATCCTTCTGTTTGGTCTGGCCGAGCCAGAGTCATTTTCTTTTTTGCTTGTAGCCACCATGACTTTAGTCCCATAGTTGTTGCTAATTTACAACTCTTCAAAGCATTCACACACTCCTTAGACATACAGTATTCTTGTAAATTTCACCTCATGCTTGTCGGAAACTTTCTATCTGACCCACTTGAACAGTGTGTAGCCTACCTATAACTGTTCATAGTTTTTAAATAATTTAGTGCAATCAGTGATGCCAAACTGCCTAAATGTATTAATTTGCTTAATGAAAAAAAACGTACACATACAACTGTAATATTATGGTAATTAAGGCAAACATACAATCTGATAATATCGCTGTAGGCTATTCCAAGATAGGCCTAATGATATTTTAGGACACTGATAAATCTGCTGGACCATTGTAGTAGGATGCGCAAAATGAAGAAACGGTGTAATTTCAAAGTTTCCTTACATTACCTGGTCTACATATAAACGGCATGCAGCTTTGAATGGGTACTAAACTCATTAGGATTTAGAAATTAAGCATTATTACAATAATCTTAAAGAACAGGCCTAGTAGTGCATCTGTTCCTTTAACGGCTCGTGAGCTGATGCTCTAGTCTAGTGTGAGTAAAGGAGCCAGGCTCGTGTCCGTGGCCCAATGACGGCGCCGGATGCTGCGAGACTCGCGTGAATGGAGGTTGCATGACACGGGCTCGGCGCCGTGATGGAGAGGAATCACCATTAAAAAGGTATGGATATGCACCTTCACATACGCGATCAGCCCACATGTAATTGCCTGACCTACACTACACATAACCTAATCTACACGTTTATCTGTGCTTTACAAACGATGTTGTTTAATGATTCAAGCTGTAGCGTAAGGTACAATGGCAAAAGATGCTCTGGTGCACAGGCTGGCGTTCTCAGGGAATCACTGCTTTGAAATTGTGGAGCGCAAACGCGAATACAGGTAAACCGCGATGTTTTCGGACGATGGCACCGATTGTGTCAACAATCTGTTGAATGGAATTAGGACATTTTGCACAGGTGTCGACGAAGGGAAAATGAGTCCTACCGCAGTCATCACTGTAGCCTTCTGAGGGAGTAGCTAATTGAACAGCCGTCTTTACATTGTAAGGTGAAATTCTATGGGTCTTGTAGCCTCGGCTAGTCTATTCTTTGCATTTCTTCTTAAAGCATGGCTGGAAGCTTTTCATCAAATTAGAGACATACATCATAAAATGACACAGCACTGCTTATACCGTGCGCGATGTAATGAGCCAGTGATGGTTTGGCAAAAGCGCTTTTTTCATGTTTCATGTCTCCAGATTCATTTTGTCTGCTGGCTACATTGCCAACCCCCAGTATAGGCTACAGTGTGTATCACTCATCGTCGTTATTCGTACACCGGTGAATTGTATTAATTTAACCTAGTAGCCAGAAATAAAGGTATGTCGTTGTAACGAACTCACTGAAATTGCTATTTCACGTGAGTGACGGCGAAGAAGTCCACTAGAAAGGCAACCTCTTGAAGACGGCCAATCAACAATGGCAGCAGGAGGGCTCAGAAAGGTTGCGTCTATCTACCAGAATTTGTAGTTTCCGACAGCTGTTTGCTGTCATTAGCCTGTCATTAACATCTTGACAGGCCTCCAACATCACCGCAGACTTACTATTTTAATCCGTGTCTATGAGGTGTTCGCCTACATAACTGGCAAAATTTTAGACCATCGGTGAGCGCATCTCTGCTTCGCCTAGGGTGTGCTGAATTGATGGGCGCGTGTGGTGTGGTGATACCAGTATAGGGAACGTTAGCCTATCTCATATTGCAACATTGTCCGATGTAGAAGTCTGAGATAACCTTACAGAGAGCGTGGACAGTCTGCTTGGTCATTGAAGCTGTTGATTTTTTGAATGTCAGTATGTTTGACAGTTCTGAGAGACCAATTGATGAATTATTCATTTCAGCCTATGTTACCGAGGGGCCACACCTTGGACTATTAATGGCCATGTTATCAAGGGTGAAAGAATCAAATTTGTTTTCATCTAATTTATTGTAGGGCTACTAAATTAAAAACAACAGTTTGCACATTTGTGAAAGTGGACTCATCTGAACTCTTCGACTGTCAGTATCAGCAGCGTTCGCAGGTAAAAGATCTCAGTGTGAAGGTCTGCACCGATTAGCCTACTTTGGGATTAATTGGTTTTATTCAGTAGGCTATTTGCCCAAGGTGTAAAAACTAATGTTGTTGTAATGCTATTTCACCCAGCTTTTCTGCATCTTGTAATTTCACTCCGAAATGACTATCCAACACATTTTCCCCAGCATTTCACTGCTATGACATGACCAACAAGACTTTATTTTCGTAGCCTTGAAGGGGGTCGATTTTTGGCCTGTAAATCTACTTTCATTTGTTGACTTTTCAGTCTTCAGTCTGTTACTAGGCTTACAGTGACGTGTACACAGTGTACACAGATTTGGAAAAGGAAACCAACTGACAGAAAGTTCAACAAGTCTTTTGTAAGTCATTTTATTAAATCCAGCTACAAGCAGTGCCATAGACAGGCTCCATTCACTCATTGTCATTCTCTCCTCAAAATTAGGTTTTTAAAATTCCAAAGGTCAAGAATTTTAGCTAAATTGTTGTGTGCTGATAGACCGACCTTTAAATGCAAATTATATAGCCAACATGGCTGGTATTCGTTAGGCCTATGAATCTGAACTAATCTCTTTCAGTATAGGCCTGCATGCACCTGCAGTGTCCTATTTCTATTTGCAGCTATCCAATGCTGCATTTTTTTTTAGATTTATGAATTAATCTTCATCATGTGTCTCTGAGTCCCCTGTTCCAATGAATATGTCAGTGGATGGTGCTTCTCTCAGATAGGCTACATCAGGGGGCAATTATTTTGGCTGAAGGGCCACAATGGGTTTTAGATATTGACTGACGGCCGGGTGTTAACAGCTAACATGTTGATGGGGTTGATGCTGGAAAATTTGGATTTGAAATTTGAAAATTTGGACATCTCAAACCAGTAGCCGCACTTATCTGAGAGGACATATTAACATGCACACTCAAAACAAATTTGACAAATCAGGCCTGTAATCCAATTCACCTTTGATGAATGAGAAATTATTCTGTTTTGGGAAGGCTCCACAGGCTGGATTAATCAGCCCAATAAGCCGCTTGTGGCCCCTTGGCCTTAGTTTTGCCCACTTCTGGGCTACAGGTTAAGCAAGTCAGAATTCTGGGCCATTTCTAGACATGTTTTTGAACTATTAGCCTACTTCCCACAGCATTTTTAGGATGGCAGTAGGGTGTAGTCCAGGTACTACTGATGGTCAGCAATGTCAGTGTCAAGTAGTCCACAAGGAGATTTCTAAAGTATGTGTTTCCCAGAAAAGCCTAGTGCATCACCTGAGCACCCAACATCTTCATATTGACTTGCCTGGTGGACCAGGGGTGAAGGATTGCAAATTTTGTACCTCCTTTTACCTTGTAGTCCGCCTCTACTGTGAGTTTAGATAGGCTGGATGGTGTAGGAGTCTTACTACCCGCAGCCCACCTGATGCTGATAAAGCTTTGTCAGGAGATGGGCTTAGTTGCAATAGTGTTGCAACTGGATGTGATTAAGAGATCATAGTTCTAAAGCTCTCGCTCTAGAACATAACCCGATTCCAAAAAAGAAAACGCTTTTTATGGTAATCGTTCTTAATTTGTGTCAGTTAGATTCAGCTGGCAGCAAGAATGTGTGAAATTATAGTGAACTTGGTCCACTTTGATATGTTCACATATTTTTGTTATGGATTACAGTTACTGTACAACCAACAGGATACACATTTTGATCTGTATGGAGAGCTTGCATTCTCATATTGTTGATTTGTCCCCTCTTTTGGCAGTCGCTTTGCATCTGTTGAGTTACATTTTGTCCAATATAGGTATTAAGCAACATCCCCACTAGGAATCTCATGCGTTTTCATACCATAATAAACAATGAAGTCATATCAGATTGTGATGCAGCTCCCATTTTGATCAGGAGATGAGGGGTAGGATGAGGACAAAAATGATGCGTTTGTGAGAGCGTGAGACAGGCATGATTCACAAGTCCTCTCTGATTCATTTATTGTGTTTAGCCAACATCAGTCATTTACATCACATTATTTTCGGATACATAGAATAGCCCAGAATAGGAGGTTTTAGTTTGGTGCGTCTTGTTTATTACATTTATTTGGCTGTTACATAAGCATAGTGTGTAGTTTGGTGCATTAACCAGTGCTGGTGACATTTTTCCAGTAACACTGTAGAATGTGCTATGTTGCTCTGTGGGGTACGGAGGGGAATGAAGTTTCCGGAAGGATGATGGTGTCATTGGCCTGGCATGGGTGGACATGCAGATGCCCAGTTGACCATACCATCTGCAGTGTCCACTAGTTCCTTTTCGCCCTGCACAAGGATGTATCCCAGCACTGCTTTGACCAGAGGGTTTGGGTGGTACATATTTCAGACAGGTGTGCTATTTTTAACCTCTTTGCCATGGTTTCCATGCCAACATTTAAAGAGGTGTCTGTCAAATTGGCTAAAAGGATGGGATTGATTAATCAATACAGTGCAGGAGGTTCAGAAAGTATAAAATATTAAATCAAAGAGAAAAGCATTAAAGCCTTCTGGACCTTTTTACACTGAGGCCATCCTTTCATGACCAACTATCTCATTACAAATGTTCCTCCCTCATCTACAGTACATATGCAGGCATAGATTTGAAACAGAACAGTTGATGTAAGGGTCTAAGTTCCATTCCATATCTTATGTAAGGAACATGTAAAAAAAAAAAAAAAAAAAACCCATTACGTCCCCTCCGTTGGCTGTTCTGTTAAATAGACTTGAGGCTCAGCTGTATAGCCTAAATATGACCAGACCGGAGCATTTACTAGGTAATGATAATGACAGTAATGACTAAGTAATAATGATGTTCGGAGTCCATCTACCAGGCTTTTGAACGTCAGTGTAAAACAATCATAGCATCATTACAAAGGTTTTCAGTAGGCCACTGGCAATCATGCTTTGTTTCAGTGTCATAACTACAGTAGGTCTGTAGGTCTGCTGGAAGAGTGCTTGATGCCCTCATAAAGGCATAATTGAGGGCAGACACTTGAATTGAGAGAGATCTTGAAGGTCACAGAGTACCCAACTACCCATACTGTTGCAACTTTCACAGGTATTGTGCAGAGCTCCATTTCATTTTAATCAATAAATGTCTTAAAGATTCTCCTCCAAAGTAATCTTCAATCAAGTCTCCCTTTTTTTGAGAAGTCACCTTTACTGTCAGTTTTACAAATGTGGAATCTCTATGCATCAAAAAACACCAAAATCCAACGTTAGGAACATAATTCACAAACGCACGATGTTGAATCAACCCACACACGACTTTCCAAAGGGCAGATATTTGTGAGTGGCCAGCGTGTGTTATTAAACTTGGTCTGGTGTGAGTCTATTATTAGCCCGCTGTGGGCTTGACCAGGGCCGGCTGAGTGCGGGCTGGGCTGGGCGTGAGGCCACTGGTCCTTCATCCAGACAAAGACACATTAATAACGGAGCGGTTAGCCCTCCTCTGACAGAGGGGGTGGCGGAGGGTGGAGAGCAAGACGAGGCGACGTGGGCGACTAATCTGCGCGTGCAACACGTCTTCCTCCGTAATCACAGACAAAATGGGAAAAGACAGCAGCAGCAACAGCAGCAGCCATTTTAAGGTCTCCTCTCTCACTGAAGGGACTGGAGGAGGACAGGAAGCTTCCACACTCCAGCAGCATGAGAATGTTGAGCTGGTCTTCTGAGGGGAGAAAGATAAACTTCACACACACACACACACACACACACACACACACACACGCAGAGCCCCATGCTGTGTGCTTGACACAGTTGAGTGAAAGGAGGAAAATGGCCCTGTCACGATCTAGAGGAAACCATGGCTAAGGCAGCCTCAGCATGTCATCAACCGTTTAACACTGTTGTACAACATGCAGCCAAGCACACCATTTTTTTTTGCCTCAGCGACTCTGACATCACTAATCGTGACCCGCTCGACTTTGTAGCACACTGTGAGATTAAAAGTGGTATCATGTATGACCTTACAGATTTGATTGAAGGTTGAAGATTGAAGTACCAAAATAAACTGCCACATAGGAGGTTTTTGATTAGAATCTGATTAGTCTCACTGAACGGGCATCTCATCAGTCATTTAGGTACATGATTAACAGTCCAATTCAGTATAAATGTTTGATATCGAATGATATCATCTGAGACTAAAAGAGTACAGAGTAGTACATGTACAGAAAGTACTTATCTTTAATATTTGCTCATTAACTCGACTATTTGGTGAAGTGTGGAAGTTTTGAGTAAAAAAAAGTGTGTGTGCGTGTGATAGTATGCACATGAGTGTGTTTGTACGATAATTGTGTCATGGCTCAACAGTAGGTCAGAGCTAATGGTAATGAGAACACTGCACCATGAGGGGAAAGCCAATCATAGTGCGCGTATCCCAGCGGGTCTCCCTTTGAATTAGTGCTTCTGGTGGCCCACTGTGAAACACACACACACACACACACACACACGCCAGCCATCTAGCCAGCCCACTCAGTCAGCTCACCGAGCTGCAGCCCCCACACACTCTTCACTCCCTAGCGCTCACTCACTCACTCACTCACTCACGCTCTCACCTTCACAACCAGCTGGGCTACAGTTAGACTCACACTAAGGGCTGCTCTTTTCTTCCCTGGTCTTACTCTTCTCTCCTTTCTCTCTCTCTCTCTCTCTCTCTCTCTCTCTCTCTCTCTCTCTCTCTCTCTCTCTCTCTCTCTCTCTCTATCCTTGGCTGTCAGCAGGCAGGCAGACAGGCAGCAGCGGGCAGCAGATGTGTAGCAGTGCTTGGGCAGTCGTGTCAGCATAGCCCTCACTCACACACACCGTCTCCAGGTGAGCAGTCGTGAGCAGCCAGTCACAGGTGGCGTAGGTGGCGTTGGGGAGGCGCTAGAGCGATGTACGGCAGCGCCCGCACCGTCAGCCACCTGGAGAGCAGCCCGGCCCGCTCACCACGACTCCCACGCTCGCCGCGGCTGGGTCACCGACGCGCCCACAGCGGAGGAGGCAGCGGCAGCGGTGGCGGAGGGAAGACCCTCTCCATGGAGAACATCCAGTCGCTCAACGCGGCCTACGCCACCTCGGGGCCCATGTATCTCAGTGACCACGAGGGGCTGGGCACGGGCCACCACGCCACCTACCCGCGTGGCACCATGACGCTGGGACGCTCCACGAGCCGTGCCATGTACGGCGGGCGCATGACCGGCATGGGCAGCACGCCCAACATCGCCACGGCGGGCCTGCCGCACTCGCACATTGACCTGCTGGGTTACGGCGGCGCCGACCTGGGCTCGTTGTCCATGCTGCACCACCACCACCACGGCACGCCGTCGGCACTGTTGCGGCAAGCCGTGCGCGGCGGTGGAGGGGAGCTCCTGGAGATGCAGGCGCAGCTGAGGGACATGCAGCGCGAGAATGACCTGCTCCGCCGAGAGCTGGACCTCAAGGACACTAAGCTGGGCTCCTCGGCCAATAGCATCAAGAGCTTCTGGAGCCCCGAGCTCAAGAAGGAGCGGGTGATGCGTAAGGAGGAGGCGGCACGCACCTCGGTGCTCAAGGAGCAGATGAGGGTCACCCATGAGGAGAACCAGGTCAGAGATACCTTCTCTCTCTCTCTCACACACACACACTCTCTCTCTCTCTCTCTCTCTCTCTCCCTCTCTCTCTCCAATAGTTCATTGCATTCTGTGTGCTACACACATCTCTGTTTTGTCTGTTTATGTCCTTGCTGTCTCTCCGTACCACAGATGATCACTTGTCTGCTCAGGTGAAACCCCTTATTGGAATGATTCTTTTTTAAGAGCCTTCATGCTAAGTGCTAAAAGAGCTCAGATCTGTAACAAAGAGCCTAGGCTCTGTCCTGGTGTTAGCTATTTGTAATGGCATCCACAAACTTAAAAGCTATCAGAGATATCAAAGACCCAAAGCACATTGTTGTTTGTAGAGTAGTTAACTTTTTAAATCGCTTTTGTCTGCTGCCAGTATCATATCAACAGCTGTTTGTTTGGCCTTAGATCTCAAACATTAAGCAGTTTGCGACAGTCAGTAGAGTAGAGTTGCAACAGTCAGTTTATGAAACTATTCAAATGGCTTATTGCAGTCACTGGATCATCACTTTGAATCATCACCACTTTTCCTGAGAATAACGTCATGGAAAATGACTATTCTCATTTTCCAATTTGACATTTCTACAATTTTATGTGTAGTATTTAAACATCTGGTCATTGTGACGTGTCGTTGGCTTACTGTTTAGTCGGATTATCCCGTGCCATGCTCTTGATGAGGGTAGATATCAGGATTACGGGGGATAGATGCCGGATTATTTTTATATTTTGGCACACAAGGTGAATTGGCCACAGATACTGCATGCCATTTGGCAGATGGGGGGAATGGGTAGCATTTAAACGGCTAATTAAATGCCTTCTATGATTATTCTGGTGGCTTGTGATGAAACTGTTGCCTTCTTTTTGTAAGCCTCACTGATGCTCGCCCCACAGGTGTGTTCAGCTTGTACTACAGGTGACCTTTGTCTCATTTTAAACGCTCTTCCCTTTATTTTCTTTATCTTTACTACCTTTTCCTCCTCACTCTATCACTCTATCTCTTATTTCTCTGTGTCTATCTATCTATCTCCCTCTCCATCACTCCCCGTCTCTCCTCTCTCTGTCTCTCTGTGTCTCGCGCTGTCTTTCTGCATGGATGAGAGTGTGGAGATGTGGCCTAGTTACATCACTCACTGGGAACAGTCTTTGGAGGGCCGGAAGAGGAGTGTCAAGGACAAAACGTTCTTGGGGGGGGGGGGGGGGTGGTGTGTTTGGTGTGCCTGTTATCTACCTTTCATCCTATCTGTGTATCCCTTGTTTCCTCATTCAACTCTCTCCCTTTTTCTCCCCTATGCCATTCTCCCTGTCACTCACTCTTTCATTCCCTTCTTTTGGTCTCTCTTTCACTCCCTCTTCCTGTCCCTTCTTTCTTTCCATCTCTCTTTATCTTCTGACCCTCTCTCTCTTTCTCTCCATTGGGCTGCCTTCTCTTTTTCTCCTGTGGTTCTCTCATTCCCTTTCTCCTCTCCTCCTCTCGTTGACTCATTGTGATGGGCCGTCTCCCTCCTCTCTGTCTCTTCCTCTCTCATCTCTCATCTCCTGTCTGTCTGTCTCTCACTCCCATAGGACTGACACATGACATTCACTGAGCGCTTTATGATGCACACATATCTAAAGTATGGATATGTATACAGTAATGGGCTTTAAAGGAATATTCCACCTTTTGATGAAATTGGTTATTCACCCTCTTACTGAGTTACATATTATGTGAGTAAAAGCATTTTGCTCTCAGTGTACGTGTTTTCTCTATCTGGCAAACCCAATTTTGCCTTTATTTTAGCTGTAGCTTAGCATAGGCGCTGGAATGTAAAGTAGCCAGATAGCAACTCTTTGGCTACTTTACTTTCCAGTGCCTATGCTAAGGTAAGGGTAAAATTGGGGTTGCCAGACTAGGAAAACGCATGCACTGAGACCAAATGCTTTTACCCACATATGTAAGTCCAAGTAAGAGGGTAAATAACCAATTTTCATAAAGAGCTGGAATATTCCTTTAAAGTAGTACTATGCAAGTTATACTATGTGCTTTATGTTTTTGTTCAGAAGTATGCATTAAAGGTGCAGATTTTATACCATAATTATAGCGGTTTTGAGAATAATTGTATGCTAAAATAACTTGTTAACAGGGAGAGTGACTAACTGTGACTAACTGTTCACACCCACAAGTGTAATAGTGCGAAAACAGTGGCAGAAATGGGACAAGCAGACAAACAGAGGTTTTTGTGGAAGAGCAGTAAAATCTAAAAAGCTGCTCTGACAGGGCTAGGCAGACACACGTCACATTGGCTAACCCTCAAGGTTACAGGTCTGTCCAGCAGCGTCCAGCATGCATGTAGAATAACAGAGTGAATCCATTGCTTGACTAATGTAGCGGAGTCTGAAGGCTTACTCATTGCCATCTGCCATACGGGGACTGAAGACCAGGCGTGGTGGTGCGGCGGCGTGCTGCATGTGGTCAGGACCTGTGGGGCGTTACCTGGGATTGGGCATGCAGGACAGGTCAGGGGCCCTGGGGTGGCCAGAGGAGCGCCTCTCTCTCTCCCCCCCCCCGGGCTCTCTAACACACTCAGACAGGCAGCACATTACTCAGAGCAGCAGCAGCACAAGCACGCCACGCTCGCTAACACACAAGGTTACAGCATTGGCCTGTCACCTCCTAGGCCCACTCTGTGTATGTGAGAGAGTGTGTGAGTGTGTGTGTGTGTGTGTTTGAATGTGAGAACAGGTATATGTGTGTGAATGTGTTATGGGTAGATGTATGCGCATATCATTGTAGCCTAGATTTGTGTGGTGTGTAGTAGGGTTTTTGCTTGTGTGTGTATGTACATTTGTGTGTGTGTGTGTGTGTGTGTGTGTGCGCGTGCGTGAGTGTATGTATGTATCCATCTGCTTAAACCAAGAATTCATAACTGAGAGATTTCATAAGTCATTCTCTCTTAGCCTTTAAAGACGTGGCTCTTTTACATATCATACGTTTCCATATCCTCCAAATCAAAGCAGGTTTGCCTTTTCTATCAGGCTTAAAGCTGTATTCTGCAAGTCTACGTAATTCCTAGACTTAGAAAAAAATCTAAATCATATAACTTGTTGGTCCCTCTCCCTGTCTCTACTACGCTCCTCAACGGCCTCTCAAATCCCTCCCTCGCTGCAGCATGTTGTCAGCGGCTTGCTCACAGCTGTGATTGACACACAGTTATCCCTCCCTCCGAACCTGATTGGTGGAAAGCTATAGGGAGCGCTGGATTTTCCTTACAAAAAGATAAGACGATTGCAACAACGATTACAGGGTTTCGATGGAGCTAGAGAATTTGTGTGTTTTCCGAAATAGCCTTTTTCATGTATTACTTCCAGAATAACGTGTCAATTCCACAAAATTTGACTTTAAAAGAGTTGCCGAATACAGCTTTAAGTGCTGTTGGGTTCTCTACTGTACTGTAGCCGTGCACTCAGTGTGTGTTTATCCTGTGTCTCATCATCAGCTGACTCTAGTGTAGTGTAGTGTAGTGTAGTGTAGTGTAGTGTAGTGTAGTGTAGCGCGGCTCCTGTGCCAAGTGTCCCTGCTAAAGAGCACTGCGGGCTGCGGGAGGGAGGGAGGGATGGAGAGAGGGAGCCACTGACCCGCATGGGGAAACCCATAGAGTGGAGGAGCTGCTGGCTCTGTGCAGAACTAATAGCCTTTGCTAGGCACGCCTCAGGCTAAACACACATCTCCCAGGAGTGGGGGGAGAGAAAGAGACAGTAGCCTGTACTGTATAATACAGTATATCACTCACTCACTCTCACACACACACATGCACACACACACACACACACACACACACACACACACACACACACACACACACACACACACACACACACACGCACACACGCACACATACTTATGTGCATTTTGTGTGTGTGCAATGTATGTGTGTGTGTGTGTGTGTGTGTGTGTGTGTGTGTGTGTGTGTGTGTGTGTGTGTGTGTGTGTGCCATAATGTGTCCTAAGGTTTGTAGACATGCACTTAACCCATCACGTATTGTCAATGTGGGTGTATTTTATTGGTCTGCAATTGATGTGTGGAATTAGGTTGGGTAGAGTTGCTCCCATGTGTGATATATGAAGGCTTTACTCCCCCACAGAAGCCAGTGATGATGTCCCTTTGTGCATATTGATTGGGATTCTCAGCAGGCCCACCTCTGATTTGTATGGAAGAAATATTCCTTTAGTATTCATCCCTTTCCCCTGTTCTCTCCTGATAACGCTACAGGCAGTCGGAATAGCACAAGCCAACTTGGCATTTCAAACTGGAATCACCAGAGCTTATAGTCTCAGGGTTTTTCAAACCTCAGTGCACACTATCAACTTTTATCCCCTCGTATAAAGCAAAGACTAAAAGAGGAGACATTGGATTAATTTAGAAATCTCCCCTTCCAATCTGTCAGGTTGTATCGATAGAAACACAATGGTATAGGGAACCTGTCATGCAGTTCACAAAACACATCAGGTTATCCTGACCTGATCAGAGAGAGAATGTCTTCATCCAAGACCTTGGGTATTTGTCGTTAGCTCTCTCCTGGTCAGATGAGTCATCACTTGTGTGTGTGCAGTAGCCTTGAACACTAGCATGTGTGTGTGCAGGACATCTTCAGACCTCGACTGGGGTAACGTATGCACAACACGCACAGTCACAGTTCACACACACACACGCACGCACTCACACACACACACACACACACACACACACACACACACACACACACACACACAAACACACGCCGTCCCACCTCCTGTCCTTCTTCATTAGATTCTCCCGGGCTGCCGTGAATACTCGTTATCTCCCAGAAGGCAATCTTTCTAATGAATGAGGTGTGTCTGCGGGCACGTGGCGAACAGCTGCGCCTTGCCAGCATGCTGCTGCTCATTTGTAGCGCTGTGCACTCACTGTCTCCGAGACTGTGGCGCTGCGAGCTTCCGGCTAACCCACGGATCACAGGGGCAAATGTTTGGGTCTGCCTCAGACCCAGCTAAGTTGAAGGGCAAATCACTCCGCTAATTATGGGATGGCTTCCGACTGCTGTGTTGCTGTCGGTGATCGTCTCGGCGACATCTCCTGGACTACCCCAGGTGTCGTAGACGTGAGGACAAAGCTGAGCGGAGCTGCGACGTGCAGACTTTGACTCCGACCCCGACCGTGTCCGCACATGAAAGACTCGTGATGTGGAGCAGTGGTGGAGACAAAGACAGCCGAAGATTAGCATGAACAGCAGTAATTTAACAGTAATTAAACTTCTGTCGCAGCTTGAGCGGATGGCATTAGCTGCCATAACATGATTCTGTCTTCTCTGAAGCGGCCCAAACTGCACTGCACTGCACTGGAACTAACTGACTGACTGACTGATGCTGGATTCTGGATGAGTGCTTGGTGTGTCCCTGCTGGAGTTTTGTCCGTTAGAGTGAGCTGATTTTTTGAACGGGCGAAATCAGGAAGTGGCCGTAGATTCACTGTGTGTGTGTGTGTGTGTGTGTGTGTGTGTGTGTGTGTGTGTGTGTGTGTGTTTAGCGTCTTCTTGACTTGGCAGGATACACCAGAATGCCAGATTCGCTCCTGTGTTTTGGTTTCGAGATGAGATCGTTTTTCCTGCATTTGTGCTGAACGTTGTTGGGTGACATTTTTTTTTCTTTTCCCAGACTGGGTTTGCTGGAGGGATTTTTCTTCCCCCTCCTGTGAGTTTAAGCATGCAACACAACACACTGACTCAGCGCATGTCAGCCCTGATCATCTTTAACTCCCCATGAACAGCTCACTCCCAAACACAGAAGGGAAACGGAAGCCGGAAACACCTGCTCATGGCGTCCAACACTGTAGAGTGTTACTATAGAGTGTTAAAGCATATTCACCCATTGCGGTGTTAACTGCTTTCACACGTGCAGTAAAAACACAGTGGAGCTCAACTCTGCATGCCAAAGCAATTACTGCAGAGAGAACATTTTCCGTTTGCGGATCAAGGCGCTTTGTTTAAAAGACAGTGGGTATAAAAACCTCGTTTACCTGGCTCTCAACGTGCACTTCAAAGAGCTTATGTGTTAAATGTAGGATGCTTTCGGTGAGCGCGGAGGAGCCATTTCACATCCGTGTCTCTGTTTCAGTCACAAGACGAGAGCGCCCAGGCTGATGGCAGATCTGCATTGCAAAGCACTTCTGGCTCTGGGCCCTGTTTGCTTGAACACAGCATGCACGCGCACACACACACACACACACATACACACACACATACACACACACACACACACACACACACACACACACACACACACACACACACACACGACTCATACACATACACACACACTCACACACACATACACACACACTCACACACAGACTCATACACATACACACACACTCACACACACATACACACACACACACACACACACACACACACACACACACAGACTCATACACATACACACACACTCACACACACATACACACACACTCACACACAGACTCATACACATACACACACACTCACACACACATACACACGCACTCACACACAGTCACACACACACACACTCACATACACGTGTCCAATGGCGCTCTTGCTACTGTGAGGGAGCGAGTGGGCAGAATGTGATGCATTCATCTCAACCTCATCTCTCCAGTCCTCCATTCTCTGAAACCCTCTCTGATGTCACCCACGCTGATCCATGTCTGAGCAGGACCAGGATGACAGAACCTGTGTGTGTGTGTGTGTGTGTGTGTGTGTGTGTGGGGGGGGGAGAGAGAGAGAGAGAGAGAGAGAGAGAGAGAGAGAGAGAGAGTGTGTGTGTGTGTGTGTGTGTGTGTGTGTGTGTGTAGACTACCAGGTCCATCTCTCATCCCATCCACCTAGCCAGTCTTAGTCCACTGTCCCTAATCTGAAGGGCTAGACTTATTCTACTTGCCCAAGGGAGCAAGCATGGAGACATAGCTGCCTTGCTACTGTATGCGATGCCTTAGAGAGAAAACTTAAAGGGCATCTACCCTATTTCACGCAGCGCTCTTGTTGCATTACACCCTCGTCACGCACGCTACTCCTGACTTTGGGAGCCCTTGAAATGGAGCATTTGGAAACCCTGTGGCCCCTATTTTTGATTTGGATGCTCCAGGTTATTGTTTTAGTGTGCAGAGAGAGAGAGAGAGAGAGAGAGAGAGAGCTTTTAAAGCATACCCTCTGAAAACGCCAACACAGAAAGCTCTGTTCAAGGCGCTCCAAACACAGGCTGGCTTATGTAGCGTGGAGCATGTGCATGTACCACAGCCGCTCCTGCCTCCTACTCTGCATGCCATAATCTGCCTATGCATATGCAGTGGTGCAGACGATGCAGCACGGTAACGAGTCCCCCCTTCCTTTCCAAGCCCCTTGGCTGTCTCTCCATCCAGAGTGAGAGAGCGAGCAAGAACTCCCTCACTGGCTGAGCTAAAGACAGCTGGATAGGTGTGAGCCGTGTGGAAGCATCGCTCTCTCTTCTCTTTGCTTCCTTACCTTTTCTCTGCTTTCTCTCGCACTCTCTCTCTCTCTCTCTCTCTCTCTCTCTCTCTCTCTCTCTCTCTCTCTCTCTCGCTCTTTCTCGCTCTCTCTCTGTGTTTTGATTCCTCCAGGAGATCAGTGGCATTGAGAGGGAGATGAAAGAAGATGGTGCAAAGTGAGAGAAGGAAGGAGCGAGGGAGCGAGGGAGGGTGAGAGAGATGGAGGGAGTCATGGCGGAGGGCTGAGACGGGGAGAACGGGGAGGAGAGAGAGAGGGCACAGGAGGTGGAGCAGAAAGTCTGGCGGAGTGAGCGATGCAAGGCGAGGCAAGGGAACAGACTGGATGAGACAGGCGGAGAGAGAGCGAGATCCGATGGCAGGCGAGCGGTGCCAAGCCGGCTTAGTTTCATCAGCCCAGGCCCTTAGCTTTGCCCCAGCCGCAGAGCTCTGTTCCAGGCATAGGACTGGGCTCTGTGTGTGTGTGTGTGTAAACTTGAGAGTATATGTTTGTGTGTGTGTTAAAGTGTGTGCATGTGAGATCAAGACTATATGTGTTTGTGTGTTTATGTGTGTATGTGTGTGTTTGTATACTTGAGAGTATGTGTTTGTGTGTGTGCATGATGTAGACTATATGTGTTTGTGTGTGTATGTGTGTGTGTAAGTGTGTTAGTGTGTGTGTATGTGTATGTGAGATTAAGACTATATGTGTGAGTGTATGTGTGTGTGTGTGTGTGTCTGAGTGTGTGTATATGTGTGTGTGTGTGTGTGTGTGTTGTTGGTGAGCAGGTTGTGTGTATCGATCAGTGGCAGCCCCCTGCTGAGCATGCCTGTGAGCAACAGCTTAACAAGGCTGAGTGGATATGTCAGCTCAGACCAGGGACTCACTCCTGCTCCCCTCAGCTCTCTCTCTCTCTCTCTCTCTCTCTCTCTCTCTCTCTCTCTCTCTCTCTCTCTCTCTCTCTCTCTCTTTCTCTCTCTCTCTCTCTCTCCGGCGGCTCCCCGCCCGCCTCTCCCTGCTGGGAACTCAGCCCCTTGATCACTCGCATGCCGTCCACCAATACACTCTTGTGCTCTTCGCTTTGCCCTTCATGTCTGTGTGAATGTGTGTGTGTGTGTGTGTGTGTGTGTGTGTGTGGGGGTCTGTGTTAGTTGAGGTGTGAGTGTATGTTGCAGTGTGTGTGTGTGTGTGTGTGTGTGTGTGTGTGTGTGTGGATGTGTGTGTTTGTGTATGTGCATGGGTCTGTGTTAGTTGAGGTGTGAGTGTATGTTGCGGTGTATGTCTGTGTGTGTGTGTGTGTGTGTGTGCGTGTGTGTGTGTGATGAAGGATGTGTGTTTGTGTGTTGTGTGTTGTGTTAGTTGAGGTGTGTGTGTATGTTGCAGTGTATGTGTGTGTGTATGTTGTATGTATGATGATGGGGTGTGTGTGTATCATTGTAGATGTTGAGGTGTGTGTGTGTGTTGTGTGTGTGTGTGTGTGTGTGTGTGTGTGTGTGTGTGTGTGTGTGTGTGTGTGTGTGTGTGTGTGTGTGTTAATGTGCACATGTGCATGTGCGACAGGCTGTGGAGGCTTTGGAAAGAGATCCTCTGATACGCCTCCAGGAAGCCTGTTTGATGACTCACCTGCATAGACTCCTCAGCATTTTTAAACAGGCTTTTAAGCTGGACGCCTCTCTCCTCCCTCATGCCAACCAGGACCCCTGCCAGGCCACTCTTAGTATTCCCACACCATTGTCTCCTGGGTCACAGAAACCATGTTGAGTAGTTGCGCCTCTTTAACAAGGACATACAGTACACGTTTTAAATTCATATTGTTGTCATGATATACGTTGGCACCCCTTTCTATGAATCCTGTGTTCTTAAGGCATTATAAGCACATTTGTAAATGGTTTTAATGCATTTGCAAAGCTTGTAGGCTACTATCTTCAGTGTTCGTAACGATTCCTATAAATTTACTTAGAAGGCATTATAAGACATACTCTAAGCAAAGTGAGATGAACACATACGTACTAACTCAAGAAAATGAATACAGCACTATTACAGACAATAAGTAAAGCGGTATGTTTCCCTCGAGTTCTATCAAAAGGCCAAAAATGCAAAAACAGTTATGAATACTGATGTCATTAGTTGTAAAAACCCTATGAATGCATCAATAACCTTTGAAATGACTGGGTTGCTGGGTTCATAGAAAGTGCTACACTTATTTTTTAAATGTGCTTAAATAAATGTGAGACTGTAAGTAGTAGGCGGACAGGATCAAGTGAATGACTGAATGTCACAGTCAAGGTAATTCAGTGTCATTCATGTGAAGAGCTAGCAACAATTCAAACTAAGAAAATTCAATTGAAAAAAAAAAAAAAAAAAAACCCTCATACTGATTTTCTTCTCTACTTCTAGGTTTTGCTAGAAGGATGTTGCTAATAGGCCCTGAACTGAGCATGTCTCCTGAGAGTGGACTGGAGTACATACAGTACAGTGCATTCACTGGGCTGGAACGGCGGGCTAGAACTTGTGTGAAGTGATTAGCATACTGGAGAGCGTAGAAGACTCACAGGCTTTAATAAACTGCTAGCATTTCACAAACTGCTGGACTTTAACATGACAACATTGGCATGGAATGTCATGTACACACACACACACACACACACACACACACACACACACACACACACACACACACGCTATCTCTCTCCCTCTCTCTTTCTTTCTTTCTGTCTTTCTCTCTCCCTTGCACTTTTGACACACACACATCCACGCATGCACACACATGCACTATTGTACTGACATGCGCACAGTCACAGTCACACATACATTGTCTTACTCAAATATACATACACACACACACACACACACACACACACACACACACACACACACACACACACACACACACATTAATGTGGATCCTCTTTGGCTAGCGCTGAGTTTGTTTATGATTCATCTGTGCTTCTCCTCAGCTCCCTGCCTTCCTCTCTCACAGCTTTAAATACGCCTGATGAGGATGAGGAGGATGACACACACACACACACACACACACACACACACACACACACACACACACACACACACACACACACACACACACACACCACAGGACCAGAGTCACACACACTCAAACTTGGCCTTTCACAAGGATGAACACATACACACACAGAAACAGACACACACACACACACACACACACACACACACACACACACACACACACACACACACATTCGCACACCACACAGAACCATAGAGTCACACACACTCAAGCTTGGCCTTTCACAAGGATGGACACACACACACACACACACACACACACACACACACACACACACACACACAGAAGAGAGATTAAGTTTTGAGTTGGAGAGCTGAGTTTGCACCTTGTGTACTCTATGGCAGAGAGCGAGAGAGCAAAACAGAGAGACAGAAAGAGAGAGATAGAGAGAGAGGCAGAGAGAGAGAGAGAGAGAGACAGAGAGAGGCAGAGAGAGGGAGAGACATTGGAGAGGAGATAAAAAAGTCCCAGAGGCAGACGGATGAAAAGAGTGAAGGAAAACTGAGTTGCAGTCAAGGAGAGCCAAAAGCTGCTGTACTGTGTGAGTTGATGTGGAGACAGACACCTGCGCTCTTTGATTGATGCAGGCAGGCTGTGAGGCGTTTATGTTCTCTGCTCATGCAGAGGAAGCTTCATTCAGCCCAACATAGACTGGCAGTGCAGCACAGACTCAGTGATCATGCACTCCTTTACTGCGCTAGTTCTGTCTTTTCACCCTGACTGATCATGACGAAAACTCTTAAATCTTCAGAGAAAAAACAAACAAACGGTAAAGTTTACACAATACCTGTCTAGATAATTGTCATAGACCTTTGCACACGGTATCTTTCTATAATGTGTAGATTTTCTGTGCTGCAAAGTACTATAATTTGTGTTGAGACTGTAGCTATTTGAAATGAAAAAGTTCTTGTGTGAACAACAGTTATCCAGATAGCTACCGAAAGCCATTGATGAACTATTGCTTTCCTTTGAAGCGTATACCTCAACTCTTTTTCAGTCTGTGGATGGACGGCCCTGAATTATGTACTACTGTATAATGACTGTGTGAGAATGTTAAGACTTGGTGGTTAGTTATAGATGCTAGCGAGGTAGTAATACTACAAATAGGCTCACCATAAAGCACATTTTCAAGTCAAGTGGTTTTTATTGTAATTTCGACCATATACACTGTACTGGATACAGAGAGACAAGATACTGTCTCACCATGGATCAAGAGGTGCTACCTTTAAACTATATAAAACAACATTCAAGACAAGGAACCATATTTAGTGCACACAAGAAGTAAACATTTAGCGCTGTGATTTCAAGTACTTAGGTAGTGAATTTTAAGTCAGACAAGGGACAGGACAGACTACTCAAGACAGGGCATAAATAGACTTGTACTACAGCAGTGGCTATAATAATTTAAGAGGAGGTAGTGAGGTGGAGGTAGAATGTATAAATTACTGTAAAAATTGGCAGTAAAGAAAGAAAGAAATGCAGGAGTGCATTCCAGTTCAGTTTGAGAGGCCTTGCATCATGGCCTGTTGTTCAGCAGTCTGACTATTTAGGGGAAGAAACTCTTCCCATTCTGGCAGGCAGTTATGGTGTGGTACCTTCTTCCTGATGGCAGTATGGAGAAGAGTGAGTGGGACGGATGTGTTGTGTCCCTCACAATGCTTGTTGGTTTGCACAGAGAGTGAGTGTTGTAGATGTCGGATAGGAGGGGAGAGAGGCCCCAGTGATCTTTTCAGCTTCCCTCACCATCCGCTGTAGAGCGTTTCCTTCTGCAGCAGGCAGTTTCCATACCACAATGAGATGGCACTGCTGAGGATGCTCTCAATGGTCCCTCTGTAGAAGGCTGTCATGATGTAGGAAGGGAGGTGGGCTTTCCGAAACTTATAAAAGGAAGTAGACACGTTGCTAGGCTTTCTTGGTGATGTTTGTGATGTCCTTTTATTTGAAAGGATTTCACTCACTGTCACCAAATGAATAGTAATCAGGAAGAAAATATATATTTTATGTACAGTACATTATGAATTAAGCCACAAAGAGTGTTTAGTTAATCATATTATTCTCAGATGTAAGTGGAACATACTATACAGACTAATTCATTGAATTGTAACATATGCAATCCATACTCAGTTGTTCGTGGAAGCGAAACTTAAACACTCAATACACATTTGTTCATAAAAGTGGCACTTACTCACTCGTACATGAAAATTTGCAGTCTTGTTCGTGGAAGTGAATCGCTTTTTTTAAATGAAACATACACACTCACTTGTGTGTAAGAACATGCTCACACACTCGTTCACACACATCTAAGCTCATCTCTGGGCCAAGGAAGCCACAGCTGTTCCTCCGTCATGTGCACATGTGTGCAGCCCCCCCCCCCCCCCCTCCCACTACACTCACACACACACACACACACACACACACACACACACACACACTCTCTCTCTCTCTCTCTCTCTCTC